>CM076584.1:1647871861-1647987104 GCA_034641835.2 Pinus albicaulis | reverse complement strand
CTAAATAGGCATATTCCTACATATTATAACAATAAGATCGTAGTTGAGTACCATCAAACTATCATAAGAAAAATCCATTGTTAACAATCATGTTGTTATCACTATTTGTATTAATTTGTCTCACTATAACAATCTTGTTGTTGTCACTATATTTTGAAAATTCTCACAAATGCAGGGTTACGTCCACCAAATCTATTACTTAATTATCCAATTTCAAGGCACTAAGTCTCAAGTGCTAGTGAAAACAAAGTAGGGAAAAGGTCAATAAGAATGCATGAATTTTGAAAACAAATGAGCATTGTGTTTCATCAAAGAGCAGAAGTGTGTAATTTTTTTTTATGAAATACCTAGCTTCGTGAAAAACAATACTTTGCACAAAATAAAATTTGTTAAATCATTTTCATAATTTTATATATATTAGTTGAAGGCATGATTTATTTGCATATGAGTAAACCTTAATTAAATTGTTTTTAATTTATCGAGGAATATAAATTTAAAAAAGTACAACTTTTAAACAGAAGTTTTGAGGCTCATAAAATGATGCATTATTTAAACATAAATCTATCTACTCATATTCACTCTTTAAAAGAAATGAATTATCCTCCTTAATATTTAGCTTTTAGTTGAATTATTTTATCCCACCAAAATGTTGAGTTGACTCAATTATGTACCAAAAAGAAAATCTTGGAAAAAATGTCAAATTATTAAGATAACTTATTTGTTAGGAAAAATAGACGTATGAAACCGTTTTAATAAGATAAGTGAGTTTTAACAATGTTTGATGATTATAAAGAAAAATTGAATCAAATGGCACAAATCCTACACATGTAAAAGAAAACATGAGAAAACCAACTAGTTTTCATCACAAAACAATTTGGTCTCCAAACTCGTGTTCATTAAACTAAAATAAATACATTTTCATTTTCATAAAATATGTGTTTAATGATTTCTTACTCTTATTCTAGACATGAACAAAATAATACAAATACCCGTTTCATGGTTCCATGCCAAAAGGCATCATACCATCAAATCAATACTCCATAAAAGATAGAGCAAAAGAATCATTCATAAAAGAACTAAAAATAATAACAAAGATAAGTCGTCTCCATAAAAGATAGAGCAAAAGAATCACTCATAAAAGAACTAAAAATAATAACAAAGATAAGTCGTCTAAACATAAAACCACCCATTCAAATTAAGAAATATATGAAAAATTATAATAAAAAGAAAAAATTTCAAAGTTTTAGGGGGAGTCGGGAGGGGGCTTTACTATTTACTAAAATTAATAGTTGTTATGGGATCAACGACACATTGGGAAAGGTAGTTATCTTTGTTTAATATTTCCTAAAAGCCTTATTCACACCTAAGGTCAAAGATAAGTTCAATGGCTATAAAGATATATTTCTTGTTTATGGGTACCACCATGTGTTCTTAAATTAAAAGATATTTTCACTAAGCATGTATATTAGATAAATGTAAAACCAACTTTAGGAATTGATTCAGGAAGTTAAATTTTTTACCAATGGTTGATTGAAGGTGTGATATAGGGATTTCAGTTTAGGTGGGTAATATGGTTACCTCTGTATATTTCTCATCTCTTTTTAGCTGACATCACTTCATTGCTCAAGTGTCCATAGCCTTGATGAGTTTGCTTTTACTTTCCACACTATACATAATACCTCCAAATTTCTTTTTGTTATATATATATATATATATAAACATATACATATGTATGTATATATATGTATTGCACATGCAACTGGGTATTAGGGAAGCCCGATGAAATGAGCATGTTTTAGATTTTCTTTCCAGATTACTCACTTGCAAATTCTATGCTAAGATCTTCCCTCCATCAATCATTATAGAAATCAACAATTGGGTGTCATGAAAGCAGGGTGATATTATTTTTTTATAGATTTAATTGGTAGTTTTCCCACTTTAATATTTTATGCTAACATCTTCCCTCCCTGAATCATTATAGAAATAAACATTTACTATAAGGTGGATGGTGCTCAACAAAATGTTGGTATTATGGCAGGTTGACATGCTGGCATTGATGTCAGCTTGGTCGTCGATCATGGTCTTCATGAATTGTTGGTACTTAGCCTATTGAAGAATTGTGTAAGGATGTTTTAGAGGTGTGCAATGATATTTTGGTGAAGAAATTAGCATATATGAGCAGTGATAATAAAGTTCTCCATGTGTACAAGCACTTCCATCTGCTTGCCCCTATCACAAATCACCACTAACTTATTGTTGTAGCATTTTCACGACCTACATATGACATTTTATCCGCAATTGTAGTTACGTGCCTGTGACACTACATGTAGGTGGTGAAAAGGAAATTCCTCGATTTATACCACTTCATTCTCCCAAGGTTTTGGTTGTGATTGAGTTGATTATGTATTCGTTAGTTGATCATGTTAACTCTTGATATAGTCATAGTCATTTTGGCCTCCAGAGATGTATGAATGAATTTATGTAGAGATCATTGTGTTAGTGGTGTTGTTTTGGATTGTGTTTGATAGCTAGGCATGCCCATATAGTCGAATATATTAATGTTTTGATCTAGTCCACTCAGATGGGAGGGATCGTTATTAAAAGAATGAAAACATTATAATGGAAACGATTGGTCTAGTCAAAGAATAGTGGATCCACATCATTTATTTGATTGAGTTCAATCTATATTAGGGGGGAATGTATTTTATCATGAAGCCTATTGGGTCCTTCATTTTTGCATAATTTTTGATCAATTTTGTTGGAAAATATAAGTGGAAATGATTAACAGGAGTAAAAATGAAAAAGGAAATAAGTCAAAAAGTGGCACCAGAAAGGACAAAGCGACGATCGAAGGAGACAAATTAGTTACCTTGGGATTTGTCAAAGCCGTGAAGGAAGAATATAGATACCAATTTTGAAAGAGTCAAGCAGAAGTGGACCAAGTGGCTATATTTGGTCAACGAGGTCAAGTTGGTCCATATCAAGCAAGTGGGATCAAGACAGAGAAGAAAATATATAAAAGCTACATGGAGTGAGCCAAATGTAAAGGAAATGGAGAGAACTATGCTGACTTATGCCAGAATGAAGTATGGGTAATTCCACGAGCAATACATTGTAATGTGGTCGTGTTTTCTAAAAGATTGATATAATTGTGACATCCTACATAGCCTTCACGGCTCTAAATTATAAATGGCTTGGGTTTAATATAAAATACAAGGATATTGTTGTGGGTTTTGTTCCTGTGTATTTTTGCATGAATAGTCATGTTTTGGGTGTCATCTTAAATTTTTTTTTATAATGCTGCAATACAATATTTTCTATATGTCTTTGCGAATGATTTATAATTGAATTTCATAATATTTCTGAGTGTTTGCATCGATAATGTATATTACATGTATTGGTCTGAAATTTAACACCATTCAAAATCCTCACATAAAATTTAAAGGTTCAATGTGCCTTAGGTGAAACTTTTCTCCTTCACGGAGGAATGAAAATTCCAACATTGTGCTAAAATACGATGAAAATATTTGTTGGAAATGTGAGGTTGTACCTTTGGTTTGTAAAGTGAAACTTTCCACCAACAAATGGTTCTATTTCTAGGACTTGAAAACTAGTTGGGGTTTTATACCATGGTGTCAAGGATTCTCAATATTACCATTCAGGAAAGGAAACATGATTTGTTTATCTTACAATAAGCTTAGTTGATGCACAAAAAAAATTAAAAATTTGTTTATAGAGGAAGTTTTATTTACAAAATTCGAATGTGATTAGTATGATTTTTTTTGTTGTAAATACCCTGAGGAATTATATAATTGGTTACATAGACTGTAGATCAAGGCAGGAAATGTGCACCTTACTCAATTATTTAGAACTTGTACAATAACTGAATTGGTTGCGTTGTTCCGAACAAACATTGAATTAACCAGAGCTATCAAATTCAGGATCCAAGTGACTTTGGAGAGCTATATCATTGAATATGCTATAAAGAATCACTAGTCCTTATCTAAATTCGAAGAAATATTTAAGTACGGGTTGCAGAGAATATTGTTTAAAGAGATTCCATTATGGATCATGGTTCTTATGGTTGAAGAGAGACTATTTTTGTTTCAAGAGACCAACATGGCATTGTAAAACCCTGAGTACTAGGGGTAGGGATTAGCGAAGGAATTCTACCCACTTGTGAAGATGACAGGATGTTGTGATGGATGCAAAAGAGCTGCGAAAGGCTTGGAATTTTAGGGAACCTAGAAGAGCATAGATAACCGATGAGTGGCAAGAAAGGAAGTTGCAAGAAATTAGGATACAAGAAAGGGAGTTATAGAAAATAGGAGGAGTGTTGAGTAATATGATATTGTAGATAAGAGAGATGGCTAGCCTAGAGTTTTGGAATAATAAATTTTGAGAATGATATCATTCTAGAAAAATGGGAGGTGCTAGAGGAGATGCGGTAGGAGAACAACATAGATAAATTGGATACCACTAGAAGTCAGAAGGAATCTAGACACAAGAGAGACCAAGACATTTGGTTGTGATGATTGATCAAAGGACTCCCATGGATGATGAGATGCATATTGTTATGTAGATGCTATTTTTTTAAGATGATTCATTCCCCGCGGGTAGCAGTCCACAAAGGAGTGGTGTAAGTAGTTCTCTCCCTAACCTCCCCCTAGTAATTTATCAAAATCATGTCAAATTTATTTAAAATTTATTTAAAACTTTAAAGTTTTAGAAGGTTCATAATCACTACAGAGTTGTTAGTATTTCTAGTAGTTATGGTGGAAGTTTTTAGTTATATTCTTCAACATTTACACAACTTGGTTCACAGGGATTTGTATTAGTTATGCATGGTCAAAAAATAATTGTTGGGAATGAAACAAGATCATTGGATCAATATATTTAGTTCTCAAGTCGAGGAGACGAAGATGTATAACAATATTGGCATATTTTTGAAGTCATCTAAAACAAGAGAAATACTCTTGATGCAGTTAACATTATTGAGTTGAAGATATCCTTGTGGGATAGAGAACTATGATGTTCTGGCAAGTGGTATGGTATGAATCCGAATCTAACTCTTCAATTTATTAAGTGAGAGTTTATCTAGTAATTTAAAATTCCTCATTCAGATCAACGAGTTTTAGAAAAATTATGGTATATTGAACAACAAGAAGGAGAAACAACATGGGAGTGCATGCAGTTGTTTAAGGATTCAATTAGAAAACTGAATTATGCTACTGATCCTCATCATCAACAATACTGCCTCATTAAATCTTTGTTTCCATTATCTAGAACTCCTTTAACGCAATACCGATACATTGAAATATTCCTTAGAACATGCTATGAAGAATGAGGCAATGGTTGGATACCCTCATGAGTATAGGGCGGGTGTTGTGTCTAGTGATCCTGCTATCATTGGGTTATAGCACCCAATTGCTTATTTAACTGAATGTTTGAAGGAAATAACCCTTGTGTGACCTTTTCATCAACATGTCGAACTAATTGTTAGGTTGAAGGGAATTATTATACTAATTTCCCAAGGTTTTGTGGTACGACAACTTCTATTATGCATTTTAGACCACCTTTTCCACTGTATGGATCTACTATAGTGTTGGTAGGCTAAAATGATTTATTTTTAACCCCCTTCCTTCTTCAAAACCACAATCATAAACCTCTTTTTTATCCTCATAAACTTCCTTAATCCTGCACTATTCCAAGAATCCTATCTATCCTTACACTAGTTTTATATTTCATATTTAAGGTTTATCATGTACTTAATTAATCATTTTAATAGATTTCATGCCTTTGATTTTTCTTGCAACTAATATTTTCCTTCCTAAAGTATTTGATAGACAAATGCATTAATCATTTTAATAGCATGGTCAAGTGTAGGAAGATTCCTGCGCCATTGGTAACCGCTCCTAAACTTCTACAACAACTCGTTACCTAATGTTGTCATCTCTTTCCAACTTGTGTTGTTCAGTTGCGATCTCCTTGAGTTTAATTCAGAGTGAAGGATAGTCAGGGATATGGTCGAAGATTAGGTCACTGGCCAACGATTATATTAGCATCTTGTTATAGCCACAAGCTTATTTTGTAATGCTATTTGTTATTTTGTTTTAGCCACAAGGCTGGAATTAGAACGATTGTATGTAATTTCGTTATGGACATAGGCCGAAAGGGTTGTATAAAATATAGATTTCAGATAGGAATTAGGGAGAGATAGAAATTCTATTGTAACTCTGGAGAAATAGTAATTTTCTTGTTGTTGCCCTCGTTTTGGGCTGGATCCAAACTTATGATTTACATTTGCTGATCTGGAATTAATACAAGGAGCTATGCTATGTTGTTCGCATACTACATTTTAGTCTATTACTGATGCGTCATTGAGTGTTGGAGCTTCAAGTTTCCTAAAATGAGAAACGAGCTCATTAGCTAGGGCCCAACCAACCCAGATTGTTCACCCTCTTGCTTTCATTCCGTTAAAGGTGTGTGTTGATTTTATTTGAATGCAAAGTGTGGATTGAGTTTATGATTTATTCCTTCATAAGAATTCTGGTTTTATTTCATCGATAGTTAATGTTTGACAGATCTGTGGTGTGAACATTAATTAATTCTGGTTTATTTTCGGTGATTTCCTTTTCCCGAATCTTAGTTTACTTCTACCCAGATCGTGCAAGCATGTTATTCCTACACTAGTGCATTCATAATTTTTGCAACTTGATTTTGTCGGTTCATTACATTAAAGTTGTTTCATTCCTTCCTTTCATAAGAATTCGATGTATTTCTGCAAGTGAATGTTCATTAGCAAATAAAAGTATTTTTAATACTAAGAGGTAAAATCCTAGGAATTAAAGATGCTTTGTTAATTGGTGAATGGACATTGTTACAACACATCGATCTATGCCTGCACTTTATATTTTTAAAGGAAAGGATTAAAACTTAAATTTGAATAGTTAACATGAACTTTTCTGAGCTAAAAAATATTAAAGGCAGATCTGGTTTATGTCAGTAACTATTATAGGGATAAAGCCTACTATCATACTTAGATAATTTCTTTCACTGCATTGAATAAAGTTTGCTTTGACTTTTTAAGCTTGTTTTATTTTAAAGTCTATTTTTATTGTGAGATTCAGTTTTCTTGAAACATTATTTTGCATGTACAAGTTATTTCAAAATTATGTTTGCCTTTGCAAATTATTTTCATAGATTAGCACACCCTTTCATTTTTTCCGGAACTAATTGGAAAACTTGGTGTAGGAATCTTTATTCCAGTACAGGAACCAATATCTTATTACAAGAATAGAGTGATCGAAATATGAAGCTTAGAGCCCCTGCCAAAAGACATAAATCTCCAGTATAAGTCTAAAAGATACTTCGTGCACACAATCTCTATACATGTACTAGTGCAAGCATACTACAGGAGTACATGAATAAGAACCTAGTGCAGGTAGGAAAATCCTTAAAGAATTCATATCTTTTCAAGGGCCCACTTGTGAACATGCCAACACCCATACTGGAGATAAACATAGAATTTTATCTCTGCAATCAAGATTGTTTACAACAGTGTGGAAGTTCCTTTATTTGGTTTCTTCACAAAGTACTTTTTTTCACATTCTGGCACTAGAATTTCTTTGGTGTAAATTCTTGTGTGATATTTCTTTTCAATTTTTCAAGATCTTGATTAAATGAGTAGGAATAGAGATAGGAAAAGTTCATACCATTTCTAGAATTAACGGTGCTTTGTCTCTAAGTTTACGAAACCCCTGGGTTGACAATTAAGTGTTGAAAGGAGTTTGCTTAACTGCGATTCCTGCACCCAACATTTGGCTGCATTGTTAGGGAGGCGATTTGAGTTGGTAATAATTTTCGATTTTATGCAATAGGGGTAAGTCTGCTATTATTTTTCTGTAATGTGTTTCTATTGTTTGAAAACATTTATAGGTGTTGAGTTATTTTAAATTTGCAGTAATTTATTAAGTTTTTTTTTGTCATTTTTTTTGAAATGAATGCCTAAAAGGGGTAGGGGTCCGAAGGCCAGTAAGGGATGAGGAAATACTCATAAATATGAAATTAATTCTCACATTGGGCCTTCTTTTGCAGGTAGAAAGTCCAAACAGACCCGGACTCATCACGCAGGAACTGTCTACTTGGACTCTGGCAACAATACTCCAGGTGTGGCATAGTCGACGAAGGGGAAGAAGGAGACTATTAGAACCCATAGTGAACCTTCTCAGCTTGTTGAGAGTGGTTTTCTTAGAGGAACAACAATGACAGATCACAAGGACCATGTAGAGGGAACTGGCGAAAATCAGGTAAATGAGGAACAATCCACTTTGGGATTTCCAATTGTGGATCCTAAGACAGTTGTGCAAATGAAGAATATTCCACCATCAACTCTTCCTCATTTCTATGATAAGATACATGAAGACCCAGAATCTTTCCTATTTGAGTTTGATATTTTATGTATGAAATGTGATTATTCATCTGATGCTTAGAAGTTAAAATTGTTCCCTGAAACTCTCAAGGATGCAGCATTACGCTGGTTCATGGGACTAGTAGGAAACACTATAGCCTCCTGGGAGCAGATGAAGAGAGTGTTCTTCTCAAAATATCAGGAATATTGTAAAACTAGAGATATTCAAGATGAAATCTTTACTATTGGGAAAAATGAAGATGAGATCCCAGAGGACTACTTAGAGAGATTCATGTATATCCTCCAAAGGTCAAAGCACAAATTTTATTTGAGTACCATTAGGACCTTGTTCTTACGTGGGCTTACTGATGATGCTAGGAATAATTTAAATTTGTTAGGACAAGGGGATATTGCCTAGAAACCTTTTGATCAAATCTGTGACTTGTGTAGGAAATTCTCAAGGAATCAATATAGTTCCGGTAAAGGAATTCGAAATAGAAATAAGAAAACCAAGTATACTGATGCTATGATCGTTGGATTGGAGAACAAAATGGACATTATGAAAATTGAAATAATGAATGTTGTTAGCAAACAAATAGAATCTTTGAAATTTCAACAAAAACTTGTAGAGGAACAAGAGTCATTATCTATTTTCTGTCCAAAATGTAGAAAAAATCATATTTTAAGAGAATGTCCTCTTGATGTTAAAGGAACTAATAAATGTGCAATTTGTGCAGAGAACCATGCCACAGAAAAATGTCCCTCCATACCTAGGTTGAAAGCTATATTTGAAGGAGGATAACCTTAAGCCAAATCATTACATGCTATGGGAGCATGAAGAAACTGGCCTCAAGTAAGTGCAGGCATGGCTCCTAAAATCCCACTGCATTTTTTTAGTTATAATGCACATCCATATTATTATCTTAACAATAATCACTCTCAACATTGGCAGCATGGGAACCCATATCATTATGGAAAACCCTCCCAATATTGGCAACAAGGAAGGAGAGGGAAAAACCATTCACCATTCCTATCCCACATCTATGTAATAATACCCGCCTACATACGCACCTTATCCAATGCCACGACCATCATTGCCCCAGCTGAGTTAGCCTATGCCACCATTAACTTTGCCTCCACCTTTTCGACCTCCTCAACTGCCTATGAAACCCATACCAAATCCCAATAACAAAGTGGTACAAATGATCCATTATATGAACCTGCTTCTTTCATCCAGTGTCAGTCTATGCCAATTGGAGTTAATGATCTCCAATTTATATCAGGGAAGATAGTAACCTCAAAAAAGTAAAAGCAACCTATGGTGATTATTGAAGAGAAAGGTGAGGAGTAAACCCTTGAACACTTTGTGAAATATTTCACCATTCATCCCATCCACGTACCTTCAGAGCCTTTGTCATCCTCTTCAAACCGGCCTCCCTATCCAGAGAGGATAGTTGTGGAGAGGAATGACCCCATTCCTAAGTCTAGTTTGGCTTCTGAGCTTAGGAATCCTTTTATAAAGGTACCTTTACTCCAAGTGATCAAAGAGATCCCCATCTATACAAAAATCATTAGGGAAATTTATCTAAAGAAGCCAGGAAGGAGAATATTGGAACCCCAAACCATTCAATTTGTTGGAAGAGAAACATAGTTAGTGACAGGATGTATGCATATGGAAAATTATACTGACCCCAGAAACCATGTTATCTTTGTTCATATAGGTGATGTCCTTGTCTCTAATGTGCTTATAGACCCAGGGGCATCCATAAATGTTATAACCAAGCAAACCATGGATCAACTTGGATTGGTCCATATTTTGTGTACTCCCACCATGCTTGAATTGGTAGACAAATCTAAAATCAAGACAGAATGGGTGTTAGATGATGTGGTCATTTCATTAGATTCTTGGGAATCTCCTGCAGTATTTATTGTGCTTCAGCCAAAGAATATTGTGGGAGGACATCCCTTGATCTTGGGATGACCATGGCTTGCTACAGCCGATGCGAACATTGGATGTCATTTTGGTGACATGTATATTTCCCATTGAGATTCTTGGAAGAATGTCACCTTATATCCACCCACTAGATCCATCCAGGACCTCTGAGATACTTTATGGCTAGATTACAGTAGTGATTAGGAGACTCAATCTGTCTCTATGTTACATCATTGTGTTGAGTCCTCATAAGAGGGTGAGATACAAGACTTCCTGAACAATCTAGACACCATGCCCAAATTTGAGTCATTGAGCCAAATTTTTAGTCTATATTTTTCAGGAAAATCAAAATTCTCAACCTCCCTCACTACCATCTCTAGTAACACCTATGTGTATTCTTGAGCCTGATAACACTCTTTTTGAGATTAGTCCAGGAAAATCTTTACATATCAACTCAGACTTGGATTCATCTCAGCAAGAGCAGCTTGTGAATTTGTTGTGAAACCATTCCGATGCCTTTTCATGGGGTTATGAAGATATGAAATACATCCCTCCTGAAACCTGTACTCACCACATATATATTTAGGATGCAGCCTGACGTGTCAGAGAATCCCAAAGGAATATGAACCCAACTCTAAGAAATGTTGTAAAAGAGGAATTGAAAAAACTCTTGGATGCTTATTTTATCTATCCTATTTCTGACAGCCATTGTGTCTCCCCTTTGGTGTTAGTCCCGAAAAAATATGGGAGATGATGCATTCACATTGACTATATAGAATTGAACAAAACCACTCTTAAGGATTACTTCCCCCTTCCTTTCATCGATTAGTTGCTTGATACCCTTGTTAGTAAGAAATACTTCTCTTTTTTAGATGGCTTTAGTGGTTATAACCATATAGATATCGTACCCGAGGATCAAGAAAAAACCATATTTACATGTCCATGGGGTACATTTTCTTACCGAGTGCTTCCCTTTGGGATATGTAATGCCCTGACTACCTTTCAAAGGGCAGTCCTGGCCATTTTTGGTGAACTTGAGTGTGTGGAAATCTATATGGATGAATTTTCTATGTTTGGGGATTCATTTCAGGGGGGCCTCAAAAATCTAGAAAAGGTGCTTCTTCGTTGCCAAGAATCTCATCTTGCCTTCAGTGATTAAAAGTGCAAATTAATGTCCAAGGTAGGAATATTTCTTCACGATATTATTTCTGACAAAGGTATCCATGTTGACCCCACAAAGATAGAAATTATTCTGTGTCTTCCTGCACCCAAAACTCAAATGGAAGTGAGACGTTTCCTTGGACATGCGGGCTACTGTAGGAGATTCATTGATAACTTCTTAGGATAGCTACCCCCCTTTTCCGACTTTTAGCTAAGGATAGTGAGTTTTCTTGGTCCACTACTTGCCAACAATCCTTTGAGACATTTAAGGAAAAAACTAGAACAATCACCAGTTTTGAGATGACCAAAATGGTCCCTTCCATTTCATATTTCCTTCGACACCTCAGGCAGTACCATTGGCACAAATTTAGGACAGGAAGGAGACAAACAGTCCTATGTTATGTACTTCGTCAGCAAAAACTTGTCACCCACCTAACTTAACTACAGAGTTACTGAGAAATATTTTTTAGCTGTAATTTTTGCTATTAATAAAATGAGACACTACATTACAATATATGAAGTCTTTGTGCATACTAATCATTACGAAATAAAATATTTGATGAATAAACCATTAACTGGCAGTAGAGTGACTAGGTGGTTACTATTGCTGTGGGAATTTTACATTACTGTTGTTGATAGACCAGGAAAATCTAACATAGTAGCAGACTATCTTTCAAGATTAAATAATCCTGGTGAGGTAATTCCCGTCGATGATTATTTTCCTGAGGAACATATTTTTTCTGTGTCAATGGAATCTTTGTGGTTCACTGACATAGCTAACTATTTAGTCACCGGAAATAAACCACCTCACTTATCTTCTCGTGAAAAGTGGAATATTATACAGAAAAGTGCTGCATATTTTTGGGTTCAAGGAGACCTATTTTACAATGGGTCAGACCTCACTATCCGAAGGTGTGCAAGAAAGGAAGAAGTGTTTGAAATCTTAAAATATTCTCATGATGAACCTTGCAGAGGCCATTTCGCTGATAAGCGAACTACATACAAAATTTTACGATCTGGCTATTTTTGGCCCTCCTTATTTAAGGATGCCAAACAATATGTCAAGCGATGTGATAGATGTCAGTGAATGGGCTAACCCAATCAAACCAATGAAATTCATTTATGTCCTCAGGTTATTATTAATCCTTTTGAAAAATGGGCTATTTATTTTGTAGGTCCAATAAACCCGACATCATTAAATAAAAAGAATATTTTGGTTTGTACAAATTTTGTTACAAAATGGGTAGAGGCTAAAGCTGTTTCTTTTGCTACTGAAAAAAGTTGTTGATTTTTTTTAGTGAAATCTTTAATAGACTTGGTGTGCCTAGAGAGATTGTTTCTGACAATGGTCCACAATTTATTTCTAACTTGGTACAGGGTGTGACAAAGAAGTACAAAATTCAGCATAAGAAATCCACATCGTATCGCCCGGAAGAAAATGTCAGGTGGAGTCCACAAAAAAGGTAATTGAGTAGATCCTCACAAAGACAATGAACATGCATAGAAATGATTGGGATAACAGATTACCAGAAGCCTTGTGGGAATATCGAACCACTTGGAGGAACGACACGGAACACACACCATATGAGCTGGTATTGGGGAAACAAGTCCTTTTGCCAATAGAATTCCAGATGAAGACCTTCAGGACTGCAACCTAGTTGGGGCTAGACCTCTCTGAAGCACAACAACAACATCTCTTACAGTTGAATGAGTAGATGAATTTCGAAGGGATTTTGTTCAGCATAACACATTGGTTCAAAAGCAGCGCAAGAAGTGGCATGACAAGTCCATCCAAAAGAAGCAATTCCAACTAGGTGATTGGGTGACCCTTTATGACTCCATATTTAAATATTTTAAAGGGAAATTCCATACATGTTGGATGGGAACTTTTGAGCTGGTCCAATTGTTTGAAAATGGAGCAGTAGTAATCAAAACTATCGATGGAAAAAATTCGTTATTCCCGGTGAATGGGCATAGATTGAAGGTATACTTTCAGCCCCTCACTAAACAAAATTTTATGCAGCAAGTCCAACAACAATCTGAGAAGGAGATTGTAGGTGGAAACACCAGCCTATTGAAAATATGATTCTTTATTTTCCTAATGTATATATATATATATATATATATATATATATATATATATATATATATATATATAGATATATATAGATATATATATATATAATAAAAAGAAAAAAATGACAAAAAAAAAACAAAAAGAAAAAAAGAAAAAAATCTTGTAATTATGAAAATAAGTTGATTGACATGATTGCAGAAGGATCAACCTGAAAACCAACATGATGGAAGGAAGATAAAAATTTCAATAAAAAGGGAATGTTGATTGAGTTTTATATGTCTTGGTTGTCACAAAGAAGAAGTAGGTTTGAGTAGGAACCAAGCCCTTACTCAGGTTTGGGATAGCTGGCATGAAGATTTTTATTCAAACAATGCTCAATTTCCGTTGAACTTACTTTTTCCGGCACTAGTGCAGGCAGATTTTAAAGGTAAAATTCTAACCATATTCTACTTATCGTTTCGTAAGTTCCTGCTATTTTTCCTCTTCTAATACTGCAATGAATTACCCTCCTTTTTCTTCTAAGAAAGCTATCCTTATCTGATTTTTTATTTACCTCTTTTCCCCTTGTTTTTTTTTCCCAAATCCCTTTTTCGTATATCCCTCTTGGTGGTTTCACTCCTAGATTCTCTACCATGATATTCAGTTCCCATTCTAGAAATTACCCTTTCCCACTTCTTTTTTTCTTCATGGATCGATTACAAGATCTGATATGAATTCACAAGTTAGATCGGAAGGCATGCTTAACACCAAATAATGGTGAATAAAAATTCCCTTCTATATTCAAGCAAAATTTTTATCCAGCTAATTAATATTACTCTATTAGAATTTATCTTTATCGCCTTTTCTCTTCGATGCTACTGAGATCCCTGGTGCAGGAACACGTGTTCAGGTGCAGGCATGATTAGTGCAGGCACGTTTCAGTGCAGGAAGGTTCAATTCAAGCATGATTAGTGTAGGCACGTGCCCGACTATAAAAATGCATGCAATAATGATTAGCACAATGTTAGAATACCTGGTGCAAAAATGTTCACTGGAAAGCATATCTTTATTTTATAATATTTTTTTTCAGAAAGAATGACTACCTCATCAATGGACCATAGCATCTAATTATTTGAATTATGGTTAAGAATTTTCTTTATCACTTACTGATTTAGGAAAAAATAATTTTAAGTACAAGATATTTTAGGTCATGAAGTCTTACCATTTTAATAAGTACTGAAATACACCTTATGTGAATTATGACGCAAACGTGGGATAGTAAAAATCCATCCGAAACCCAACACTTACCTTTTTTTAAAAATATTTTTCATCACCTATCAATGATGGCCTTACCTCATAATGTGATCGTGCATGATAATTACATTGCATTATCACTAAAACCTCTGCCTTTTCCAATCATCATCGCCTACCTGTACTAGACCGATGCGTGTGTGCATTAGTCCTGAAGGAATAATGATGGAGTGTGATTGGATGGAAGAAGGTCAACAAGGTGGTGGGCAAATGACTGTATCATCATAAAACTCTTGGTAGACCCTTTGATCTCCTCAATGTGATCTCTTTCTAAGGTTTCAAGAGATAATTGGGGTGAATGCAAACAAAGATGGCGCCTGTGAGAAATGAACCATTATCTATGAAGGAAATAAAGCAGACAATAGAGTATCAGAACAATCTTGCAATTTTGTAAGAATCGATATTTTTCCCATATCTGCAAAAGTTTGATGGATTCAATATAGTCGTAGCATTGGAATTTGCAAGGACGTTTGAGGGAGGCTGAGCCAAGGTAGTCTCACTAGAATTTGAGGTCACAGAAGAATCCATAGCTCAGGCTACAGGCTTATCAACTATGGTATAACGATGGTTTAAGAAGGAGAAAATCAAGAAGAAAAGGTGGCGTAGATTTGTGGTCGATCGGAAGCTGAAAGTCGATAGGAAGAAAGGGCTTTTGCGTAGTGCCATACTTGGGAAATGGCAAGACCTCCTATACATATTGAAAAAGTTTCTTACCTGCGAGGGACGTTATTCATTAATGTTCCTATACAATATTTGCTTGTTGTTTCATTTCGAGTCAGGAAAACTCATCAATATCCCTTATTATCTACTCAGAAGCTTTGAAAAAATGGTGAGAGGTGTTCCAAAAGGGAAGGCGAGTCAGGTCGCATGCAAATTTTATCATCATGGGCTGATCACGATTCTAGTTAAGAAGGAGCTAGAGGTTAAAGGAATGACCTGAAAGGAATTTTTGAAGAAGTTCTAGGGATGAAGTATAGGGAAATTATCCTAGAAAAAGAATGCAGGAAAGAAAAGAACAACAGAGACTCTGACTCCACACCCTACCAAGACAAAAAGAAAGAAAAGACCAGTGCAAGAAGAGGAGCAACCTGTCAAAGAAATTATATCCTTAGCAAGAAGAATGACTAGTAACTCGGCTAAGAGAGGGACTGCCTCTTTGGGGGGTGAGTCACAAGCAGTCGAGCTCCCTCATTTTGTTGGACGAGTCACCGCTGGCTTCACCAAAAAATCATAATCTCTCGGTTCTTGCAGAGGCAGCAGCTCATACTATGTTTAATGAAGGTCATGCAGAGAAGGAGGACAACATACCCTTTTTGGCCTTCCTTCGTAGGTTAAATAAAATAAAAGTGACACTGAGTGCAAGTAGAGAACCGACAGAGGGTCAGGAAGATGATGAGTCGCAACATATTGAAACCCTCAGTAATTTTGAGGTACAGGGTACTAAAACCCCTTATGAGAGAGATGCACAGATGTGGAGGAAACTGATACCCTTGGTGATATTGAAGTTTCGGGCACTAAAACCCTTAATGATATTGAAATATAGAAATTGGGTGGCCAAGATAACTTTGGCCTTGGCGATGATGATACATATTTAGAGCCAATTGCAGAAAATATTCTTGCACCAAACGAGTTAGAAACAAATAACTACACCCTCTATCTAAACAATCATATAAAAGAGATCGAGCAGGGAGCTCATGACTTGGAAGAATCACCAAGCCATGAAGGAGTAGGATGCAGTGCAGAAGTAAGAGAAAGCGGATTTGGCAGAAGAAGTCAAAGAGAAAAAATGACAAGTCAAGATATGAAAGTTTTGAGCCTCAAAGTGCTATAAAATCCTTTAAAAAGTGACCCAACAACTTAAGAAGGCACGAGGTAATAATATGAAGGCAATGAAATAAGGGTTCAACATACAAGTTTAGGATTAAAGGGAGACTTCTTATTTATTTTGTTTGGAGTAGGTAAAGGTTGTGTGAGGACACACAACATCTTAGGGATGGGAGGATGTTCGTAGGCTAATTTTTTTCATTTTTAACCCCCTTCCTACTTCAAAACCACAATCATAAACCTATGTTCTATCCTCATAAACTTCCTTATTCCTGCACTATTATAAGAATCCTGTCTATCCCTGCACTAGTTTTATATCTCACATTTAAGTTTATCAAATACTTAATTAATTATTTTAATAGATTTTATGCCTTTAATATTTCTTGAAACTAATATTTTCCTTCCTAAAGTATTTGATAGGAAAATGCATTAATCATTTTATCAACATGGTCGAGTGTGTAATATTCCCAATTAGTCATGAGATAATTGGAATATTCTTTTTTGTTTTATTACTTTGTTTAAAGAATAAAAGAGAAAAGGAGGTCCATTAAACTCCTTAATAATGAATAAATCAATGCCAAATGTAAAATGGCTAAATCTTGGATGTTAAATCAAGCACCCTTAGGTGTGAAAGGGGTTGGATATTTTGAGTGGGCCAACATTGACCAAATCTATAGCACTGTCATGGAGGAGTGGCCATCAATGAGGCACAACGCAGTTTTAGATGGAGATGCCTTGTGTGAAAAAAGTGATCTCATTGGAAGTGGTTTAGGTTTTGCAACATCTTAACTTATAAAAGGAAAAGGATGGTAGCATTAGGATGTTGTTGATGATTATCAGATTTTTGAATATATTTTCTATTTAGAAATATATCTTTCTCTTGTTGTTTAGTGGAGATTGAACACTGTTTAGCATTGGGTGTTCCTGATTGGGAATCCCACCTCTTCCCATTGAGTAGCTCTTGTGAGAGTTTGCATTGCATTGTACACTATTTGGCTGAAGGCCAAGCTTCTTCTTTTAACTCCAACGTAGATCCTATTAAGGGTTTGGTTGTCTTTGCAAGATGCAGCATGTGGAGGCTAGATCTTTCAGATCTAAGCCATTTCAATGCTCCTTTTTAGTGGAGGAGACTTCTATGTCATTGGGAGGATGGTATTGGAGGACTTGAGCTTCATTTTCAGATCTTGGCATGAGGCCAAACACATTTTGATCCCTACAGCACAGTTTTACTTCTAAATCTCCGTTATTCTGGTAGGTGCAGTTGCAGGGTGTTTTGGCACACCATTTGGAGAGTCGGTTTTCAAGTGTTGGGGATCTACCCTTCACTTTGGATATCTATTGGAGGAGATCATTCTCTTGTTCATATCACTTCAGATCCACTTTCTATATCTGAATTTTTTAGTATATCTGCAGTCTTAGATCTTATATCTACAGCTTGTACAGGGTGTTTTGCTGATAACCCCAAGGAGATTCTTTAGAGGAGCCTATATAGTGTATGGATTTGTTATAGATCTGACTTTTGATGCACTTATCTTCTCTAGATCTAATCTGTAATATATAGCTGTTGTAGACCAATAAAATAATGTTGTAAGGCTTTTTCCAGTCTTTATACATGGTTGCAGCACCTCATTTTGAGGATTTTCTTTCATTGGAGACTTGTATTTCTTGTTATGCATCTATTTTGTTGCTGTGAATACAAATGAAATATCTCCATATTGGCCTCCTGCTTTTTATGTGATGATCTGCGTTATTTTCCTATCTATCTGCATTTTATTACTACATTCCCCATTTGGGAATATTACAGTGGTATCAAAGCATCATCTTGGCACAGCCTGTGCTTTCTAAGAAGCCAATATGTCTTATGAAGAAGAAGAGCTTCTTACTGATAGAGAGAAGAGGTTTCTAAATAGAAGACACAAAAAATTTGATTACACAAATGATAATGAAGACAAGGGTAAAGCCCCTTTATCTGGAGGTGAAGATGAAGATAAGGATTTTCTAACTATCCTTCTGAGAGCCATGCAATATCTTGCTAGAGAGATCAAATAGATGAGAATGGACAAAATCAAGGAATCCCCTAAAGGATTTCATCTTGGAGAAGGCTCTGGCATGTCTCATCACTGGAATAATCAACCAATGCATCAACCACAAGTTTCCCAATGCTCTATCATGCCTACATTTTTGGTTGTGTGAAATGAAGGGTTTCAAGAGCATGAATCCCTTGAAGACTATTTTGAATAATATGAGTCTCAAAATCAGAGATTCAAATATCACTTGAGTTTTTAGGAGTTTTTTCACATCAAGGACAATATAAGACTAAGGCATCATCATAGAGGTGGTGGATTCATTCAGAATCATGATCGACACCACACTAAGGGCAGATTATTTTTACCCAATTTTGATGGGTCATCCAAGTGTTCAGTCAAATTTTGGGTAGAAAAACTTGACATCTAATTTCAGCTGAATAAGGTCCCTGAGAGGGAGGCTATCAAGATTGTAGCGTTGCACCTTGAAGGTGAAGCACATGACTAGTGGTTCCATGGCTTGTATACATTGGGTCATGCTAATGTGACTACTTATTCAAAGTTCACTAGAAGGTTGGTGGAAAGATTTGATAGAAGAGATCCAGAGGCACCATTCACGAGCCTTGCAATGTTGAAATAATGAGGTAATATAGAAACTTACATCTCTGAATTTTTAATACTTTTTGTTATGGTTCCTGCTTTGTTTGCAGCAAGAAGGGTGTACATGTTCATTGATGGTTTAGATGAACCTCTTCATGGGTTGGCTAAATATACCAAGCCCACTACACTACATGATGCTATTGAAAGGGCTAGAGACCTTCAATATGCCTTACCAAAAGCAAAGGAAACTTTTCAGCATAAGCCCTCTTTTCATTCAAAGGGAAAGGAATAAAAGACTACTCCTTCAAAGGAGAGCTCATACAAGAAACCTCTTGATGATGATGTCCAGAGATATCTAAGAAGAAGGAAGATTTTTTTCACTTTCCAAGAATCATGGGCACCTGGACATAGATGTGCAGCTGGAAAAGCACATTACATAGAGGTCTTCTCAGATGATGAGGAGGAAGAAGAAGAAGAACCAAGGAGGGATCACAACGCTGACATAGCAGGAGATGATCCACAACCACATGGAGGTGAGGATGGAGCAATTGCTCCAATCATAAGCACTCTTGCATCCTTAAGAGTGATACCCAATTATCATGAAACTTCCACACAAGAAACAGAGATGAATTTGCGTAGTGGAAGCAGGGATATGATGATCCCATCTATTATGCACATGAGGATGATCCATGAGACATCATTATCTTGTGGTAAACCACCTGGGAGACCACATGATTTAGATTTGATGAAATATGTCTCACATCTTGATGCTCCATTCATAGATCCAGGAAGGAAGGGAGCATTAGAAGACCACATCACATCGTTGAGAGTCTTGGGTAGGCTCAAGGAGGAGGGAGATATTCTCCCAACATCATCATTACCCACTCTCATTTCAAATTCCGTGTTGTAGGAGGAGGAGCATGGAAGGAATGACCTTCCAATAGATACCTTTGGCATGGGAGATGTCAAGGGGGAAAGTAGCCACATGACAAACATTTCAGTTGATAGATCATCAGCGTTGTCATTGTTGGGGAGTTTAGATCCATATTGGAAATCCCAACTGTTGGTAGATTACTCCAAGGATCTTTATACATGCATGATACTTGATGACCAGCTATATGAAGAGGGATATTCAGTCCAAGAAGGAGTCATCTACTATCATGGTAGGATCTTCTTGTCTAGAGCCTCCAGGCTCAAGAATAAGTTGCTACAAAGGGCCTATGAAGAGTTATATTTCAGCCACACATATTCCATGAAGATCTACAACATCATCATGAGGAGTTTTACTTGGGAAGGCTTTGAAGGAGAACTACATCAGAATTTTCAAGAATGCATGAGCCATGTGGAGTTGGGACAACAACATGACTCTATGAAAGAGTTATTCCAGCCATCTCTTCCTTCTTTTGAGAGAAGATATAGTTTTATGCACCACTCCATTTGTATGATGAGGATTATTGGTGAAGAACATACTCATGTAAACAATGTTTCACTTTCTGATTATATGTATTCTTTTACCATGTATATGCAGGCCATAACTCCAAGAAGGAGTGTTACACCTTATAAACTTCATGGCCAACTTTGGGCCACAAAAATTTGTGAACATGGCCACTCCCTTGGAGGACAAAGGGATATTTGTTTTCATGATGGGTGCATTCCTAAGGCACCAAATATATCTCACACTTTTAGGCATGGTGAGTTAACTTGGGCAGCAAGTAAGTGGTGGGGAAACCACTTACCACCTCTTGATTTGATGTAGTTAGGAGATGCACTGCACTGGTTCCACATGTGGGACTATGACCCACGTCCATATGCACAAATTTTTGTTTGTATGTATTTAATTTTGGTCCCATACATTGATGATGTACTTGTAATTTTTAAGGGAATGTATGGAGGGAGGATGGAAGGTATGTATGTGCCCTATGGGATGGAGATTCTCCATGTACCTTATGCTACATGTTTCAGGGAGACCATTGGGGAAACCATGTTTGTTTCATTTGAACTATTGTCTCCTTATGGGATGGACTATTTGCATCTCATGAGAATTTTGGAGGAGAAATTCATGGACGGATGGATTGGTGAACACTTAGCTTATGGAGGAAGCTTATCATATGTTGGTGTCACTAATGGAGGAGGAGAAGAGTTGCAACACTCATCTTATCAGTTGCTTGAGGACAAGCAACATTTGGGAGGGGAGGACTGTAATATTCCCAACTAGTCATGAGCTAATTGGAATATTCATTTTTGTTTTATTACTTTTTTTAAAGAATAAAAGAGCAAAGGAGGTCCATTAAACTCCTTAATAATGAATAAATAAATGAAAAATGTAAAAAAGGCTAAATCTTGGATGTTAAATCAAGCACCCTTAGGTGTGAAAGGGGTTGGATATTTTGACTTGGTCAACCTTGACCAAATCTACAACCTGCCATGGAGGAGTGGCCATCAATAAGGCATAACACAGTTTTATATGGAGATGCCTTGTGTGAAAGAAGTGATCTCATTGGAAGCAGTTTAGGGTTTGCAAGCTCTTAACTTATAAAAGGAAGAGGATGGTAGCATTAGGAGGTTGTTGATGATTATGATATTTCTGAATATATTGTCTATTTAGACATATATCTTTATCTTGCTGTTTAGCTGAGATTGAATGTTGTTTAGCATTGGGTGTTCCTGACCGGGAATCCAACCTCTTCCCATTGAGTAGCTCTTGGGAGAGTTTGCATTGCATTGTCCACTGTTTGGCTGAAGGCCAAGCTTCTTCTTTCAACTACAACACAGATCCTATTGAGGGTTTGGTTTTCTTTGCAAGCTACAACAAGTGGAGGTGATATCTTTCAGATCTAGGCCATTTCAGTGCTCCTTTTCAGTGGACGAGAATTATGCTTCATTGGGAGGAGGGTATTGGAGGAATTGAGCTTCATTTTTAGATCTTTGCATGAATCCAACCACATTTTGATCCCTATAGTGCAGTGTTACTTCCAGATCTGGGTTATTCTGGTAGGTGCAGTTGCAGGGTGTTTTGGCACACCATTTGTAGAGTTGGTTTTGAAGTGTTAGGGATCTGCCCTTCACTTTGGAGATCTATTGGAGGATATCATTCTCTTGTTCATATCAGATCATATCCACTTTCTAGATCTAAATTTTTAAGTAGATCTGCAGTCTTAGATCTCAGATATACAACTTGTACATGGTGTTTTGTTGATAACCCCAAGGGGATTATTTAGAGGAGCCTATATAGTGTATGGATCTGTTATAGATCTAACTTTTTATGCACTTATCTGCTCTAGATCTAATTTGTAATATACAGCTATTGCAGACCAATAAAATAAGGTTGTAAGGATTTTTCCTGTCTTTATACATGGTTGCAGCACCTCATTTTGAGGATTTTCTTTCATAGGAGACTTGTATTTCCTGGTATGCATCTTCTGGGCCATATTTTACATCTATTTTGTTGCTGTGAATACAAATGAAAGGTCTCCATGTTGGCCTCTTTCTTTGTTTGTGATAACCTGCGTTATTTTCCTATCTATATGCATTGTATTGCTACATTCCCCACTTGTGAATATTACAGAGTGCAGGCAGATTCTTGCACTGTTGGAAACTTACTACTCCTAATCTTCTGTGATAACTCATTACTTAATGCTAGAATATCGTTCCAACTCATCCTGTTCAGTTGTGGTCATCTTGATTTGAATTCGGAGTGGAGGATAGTCAGGTATATGGTTGAAGATTAGGTCACTAGCCAACAATTAGATTAACATATTGTTATAGCCACAGGATTATTTTGTAATGTTATTTGTTATTTTGTTTCAGCTGAAAGGATGGAATTAGAACGACTGTCTGTAATTTCGTTATGGCCACAGGCCGAAAGGGTTGTATAAAATATAGATTTTAGATAGGAATTAGTGAGTGATATAAATGCTACTGTAACTCTGGAAAAATTGTAATTTTATTGTTGTCACCCTCGTTCTGGGCTGGATTCAAACTTATGATGTACATTTGTTGATTTGTAATTTATACAAGGAGCTGCAACATGTTGTTTCCATTCTGCATTTTAATATATTACTGATGTGTCATTAAGTGTTGAAGCTTCAAGTTTCCTAAAATGGGAAATGAGCTGGTTGGCTAGGGCCCAACCAACACAACTCATTCACCCTCTTGCTTTCGTTCTGTTAAATGTGTGTGTTGATTTTATTTGAATTAAAAGTGTGGATTGAGTTAATGCTTTATTCATTCATAAGAATTCTGGATTTATTTCATTGAAATTTAATGTGTAACAGATCCGTGGTGTGAACATTAATTAAGTCTTATTTATTTTTGGTCATTTCCTTTTCCCGAATCTTAGTATACGCTTGCCTAGATCGTGAAAGCACTTTATTCATGCACTAGTGCATTCATAATTTCTGTAACTTGATTTTGTCGGTTCATTACAATAAAGTTGTTTCATTCCTTCCTTTCATAAGAATTCGATGTATTTCTGCAAGTGAATGTTCGTTAGCAAATAAAACTATTTTTAATACTAAGAGTTAAAATGCTAGGAATTAAAGATGCTTTGTTAATTGATGAATGAACGATGTTACGACACATAGATCTATGCCTGCACTTTATATTTTTAAAGGAAAGTATTAAAACATCAATCTGAATAGTTAAATTGAAATTTTGTGAGCTAACAAAGATTAAAGGCAGATCTGTTTTATGCGAGTAACTATTATAGGGATAAATCCTATTGTCATACTTAGATAATTTCTTTCACTGCATTAAAGAAAGTGTGCTTTGACTTTTGAATCTTGTTTTATTTTAAAGTATATTTTTATTGTGGGATTTAGTTGGGTTGGAGCATTCTTTTGCATGTGCAAATATATTTTTATTGTGGGATTTAGTTGGGTTGGAGCATTCTTTTGCGTGTGCAAGTTATTTCATAATTTTGTTCGCCTTTGCAAATTCTTTCCATATATTAGCACACCCTTTCATTTTTTCCAGAAGTACTTGGAAAAGTTGGTGTAGGAATCTCTATTCCAGTACAGGAACCAATATCTTGTTACAGGAATAGAGTGCTCTGAAGCCTGAAGCTTAGAGCCCCTACACAAAGACATAAATCTCTAGTATAAGTGTAAAATATATTTCCCGCACACAAGCTCTGTACCTGTAGTAGTGCAAGCATACTACAGGAGTACGATAATAACAACTTAGTGTAGGAAGGAACCTGCCAGCATCCATACTGGAGATAAACATAGAATTTATCTTAGCAATCAAGATTTTTTACACTAGTGTAGAAGTTCCTTTATTTGGATTCTTCGCAAAGTACTTTCTTTCACATTCCAACACTATAATTTCTTTGGTGTAAATTGTTGTGTGATCTTTCTTTTCAATTTTGCAAGATCTTGATTAAAGAAGTAGGAATAGAAATAGGAAATTTTCATACCATTTCTAGCATTTCCTTGCTTCGTCTCTAAGTTTACAAAAACCCCGGGTTGACAATTAAGTGTTGAAAGGATTTTGCTTAATTTTGATTCCTGCACCCAAAATGTAGGATTTTCACAAGTTGCTACAAATTTTCCCTAGCAGGAACATAATCTGTAGCATGTATTTCCTAATCATCAAGGTATATCCCCCAATTATCTAGATATTTTTACTTCAAAGATGCATACAAACACTACAACGAAAACACCCTCTAGCGGATGTTTTTGAGGAACCCCTTATAAAAATACCCCAGACATCCATTTGTAGTGGAGGTTACTAGAGGAGGTTGGCGGGTGGAGGTTTTTTTGGATGCTTTTCTTCCATTGTGCCTATCATCTTAAATCGCACTGGTGCATTCAACAAGAGAAAGCACCGGTGCACACAAAACATTGGCACACAGGGACACTGTGCGCTCTGTAAAAACCTGCCTGGTGTGTCTTATTACTATACTGTATTGGCGCTTTACAAATATTCTGCACTGGTACATCCAAAAACCATGTGCCAAGACTGAAACAGTGTGATGTGGTCTTAAGATACCGCACCGGTGCGCCTATAAAACCTGCGCATCGTAACAAGGTTAAATAAAGAAAAATTGCTGCCAAAAATCCGCATTTTTCACTTTTTAGCGCTCTAGAGCTCTCATGCACCGCTGCAAATTTACCTTGTGTGGGGCACCCTGGCATCGATCCTCCCATTGCATGCGCTGCTGCTATCCATTTCCTAGCATCTCCATTTTTAATTTTGCAAAATGGTGGGAAAATTTAGTTTTGCAAATTCTACATCCAATATGCCTCCTCGATGGCCAAATGTATAGGTATTTTCCTTGTTTTACCATAATTAAACCTTTTAGCAGATTATTTTTGTAATTTAGCTTAAAATTCACCATCTTTTGAAAAAAAAAATTAACGTGCGGTGCGCTCTAGCCATTCGGCTCGCACTGGTTCGTGGTTCTACCTATAAATTTATAGCCCACACCTCCACTCGTGCTAACGGTATCTAAACTAGTTCTGGGGTAGTACCAAAAGGCAGACTATGATTTTTTTAAATTTAAAAAAAGTGCGGTGTAGTCGGTTACATGACCATACCATTGACCCTGTCGAATTGCGGGAATGTTGTGCGTTGATGGAAATATTCACCCAGGGGCAGGTAATTTTGTCATCGCACTGCATTCTGACAATTCAACTTGGTCAATGGTGCGGCCTGCTAAAAGACCACACTGTTGACTATATAGTGATGTCAGGAGGGTAGTGCACTGACCAAACTATACGCCCCAGGGTGTATAGTTTTGCAAACTCACCACCCTCCCAACACTAGTTCATGATCAACAGTGCGATATTTTATACCACCGCACTATTGACTTTAGAACAATGCCAGGAGGGTTGTGCACTAAAAATTTTCAGGTGCACCATTTCTAGTGCTCTACAAATTTTCTAGTGCACTACCTCTGGTGCGTGACAAAAAAAGATGCACCGTTACCGGTGCATGCCTATTTTTTGTGGCTCATTGACTGTTTTTTTTTAAATTATATATGTATATTCCTAAACACATGTCTAATTTAATAAAAAAATGGTATTTAATATGTCAATCATTTAGCGACATGAAAGGAGAGAAGAGAGGGAAAAACACCAACAACAAGTGGACCAGTATAACATGGTTCGCCTGTGGGAGGCACGAGTGTAATATCCAAAAGGGATAATGCAATAATACTCAAAAACAATATGAGAACTTCAAAAAAGTAAAAAATAAATCTAAATACAACATCAGAATATACAGAGAAGTTGTGCATTTTTATTATGCAGAGAATATTACAATTATAACCGTGTCAAAATAGATGTACTCTAGCCAAAGAGGTGGCCTAGAATGACCCTGCAAACAATCTACAACTAGCACTACGTAACTAGAGAGCTACATGAAGAAATACTACACTGTCCAATTTGCTGATGATGTACATATAGCTGCTGCAAATGGAAATGGAGACCTATGGAGACATATGATGCGAAGATTCGAGATCTGGCCAATTGATGGGAGCCCAAGATAACACATAAAGGATTTTCAAGATCTATGAGTTTGGAAAATCAGCCTCCTAGGGTTTGATCCTTTGACTATTCGGTTATGCAGATCTAAAGCTAGATCTGATCCAAAGATGGCTGAAATGTGTTGTACAAACATAAATGAGCTTTTAGGGCTAATCCCTCCTTCAGATCTTCAAGTTAGAAGCTTGAGATCTTGTCTCTTCTTCCTCCTCCTCAAAATGCAACAACTGGAGATGCAGCTACTGGAAAAACTGCGTTGTACAAGAGGGAGAGACTCAATGCCTACTGAAATGTGCTGCAATTAGCTCCAGGCTGATGGAAACAATAATGGCAAGGTGAGGGGATGATCCCTCACAGGATTACTAGCTGAAATGCTAGCAACTTCTTTCCTCCTCTGGATTTGCAATGATGGACTACGTAATACTTGATGGGACTGTTGCTGATAGAAGGTCAATAAAGTTTGGCCTAATGCCATATATGAAATGAGGCCCTGGGATTGCTGATCTTGAAGTCCAAGGTGATAGGAATAATCCTCCATTAGTTCTCCAGCTGATATACTGAAGACAACTTCCTCCTCCCAAAATTATCTTCAGAAATTGCATAATTCTTGAAGGTATTTGTTCTGCAGAGAGTAGAAATGGTGTGGCACCAATTTCTGACGATGAATGGTAGTTCAGAATAACCTTCTAAAAGTAGGCACACAAGACCCCTATGGCTAAGGGTGGGATTCCCGCTCGGGAACACCCTATGCTAAACAGCACTCGAAACTTAGCTAAACAGCATAAGAATGCATGAAATGTCACCTGACAGATCCATATCTAAACATATCATCAAATCATAAACTAAAACATGACTCCAATGTTGCCTTCATCCCCTTTATTTACAAAGTGAGCCTTCCCAAGCCCTGGCGCACCTCTAAACTGTGATGTTCATGTGGACATAATCTTCCATGGTTGACTTCCCTGTGTCTCCAAGTCCTCCATCATGTCTACATGCAATTTTCATCCTCTCCATCATGTGTGCATTAAATGCACTACTTCCTCCATCACTTCATCATGAATGCTCTATGATCTTAAATTAGATTCCTTCCATGATCTCAGTTGACTACTTCAACCTCCATGATCAATTTCATTAATGAGACATGATCTCCACTCCATTCACATTAGTAGTTTCTCCACTACTCCGTTATGTATATCTATGTTAAATTAATCCACATTCACACATCAAAAGTGGATCTTATTCATCCTTGAGGATTATGGGTCCCTCCACCCTTTTATTTACTTAATTAATTAAGAAAATTAAGAACTTTAATATTTCAAATATCATGGGAAAATTTGGGAATATTATAGTCCTCCTCAAAAAAATGTTGCTTGTCCTCAAGAAAATTCAAAAGTATATGAAAAGCCATCTATTCCCCTCCAAATGGCATCCACATAAGGAATGCCTCCTCCATTTTCTGCAATGTGTTATGCATGTTTGGTTCCAAATTTATCTCTCAAGAATGCATAGAATGACCTTGAACTGTATAGTTAGATGTCCTTCCTTCTCTAAGAAGTACCAAGTGACAACCATATGATGTCCAACATCATCATAAATACATGAGATACATGAAATAAAGTGGTTCTCCTCACAAAGGAAAAGTCCCATCTCACAAAACATTTGTACCTCCCATGTTTCATGAAGTAGATTGAGCATTGAAGTGCCCTCATCTTCAGCCCTGTTGGCCTTGTTGGATACAAGCATCATTACTAAATTATGAAAAATAATAAATAGAGACATATGGGTAGACACAAATGTCAAACCATATTCTCCCAATAGTAACCACCGGAGTAGGGCCTCTTGCTGCCATCCTCCATCTCCACCGTGCAAGATGGAGAAGCCAAACTCCCCCAAAAATAACCAAAGAAACAAGAGATATTGCTGCCTTTTCACGTCCTCATGTGCATCATGGAGTAAAAACATACTGATAGACATGTGGAATGTCACATCAACCCAATACAGGAAAACACCATCAATACACATCATGAGAGTACCATGCCAAGTTTTACATAATACAAAACACATAGACATAGGAGATGTCATGTGATGGCCAAAGTTTCTTAAGGTCAACCAAAATGAACATGAATTTATTTGCTGCATACTATCATTGATACACAAGGCATGAGTTAAGAAAATATGAGCTATTGGGTGGTAGCCATACTCACCCAAGAGAAGCCAACGTAACCATGCCTCCTTCATTACATGAGTGATTTTCAGGGAATGAATCGAGGAATTAGGAGCCTTTGGGTAGTAAAAAAACTCACCCAGGAGAAACCAGTGTAACCAAGCTTCCTTCTGGCCCATGTCATATATTTTCAAGTGGTCATGCAACCCCTTTCTTATCATCCTCACCCACTCATCCCAATGTGGATGATGAATGATGTACAACATAAACATGTTATTCTCCATTTGTAGAATACCATCCTCCTCAAACTGATGAGGAACTTTACACTCCATGATATGTTGAAGTGCACCTCCAATGAGACCTCTCCATGAGATCTTCTTCTCTTCAATGGCCCCCCAAAACCAATGAGGTTCTAGATTTGTTGCAGGTAGAATTTTCTCTTTGAGTTGTGAGATGCTCATTGAGAAAGTGTCATCTAGAAAGGAGAAAATATTCCTCATCTCAATATGTCTACCATCTATCATCTTAACCTCCATTTCTTCATGAGTGAAGCTACCATCAGAATACTCCAAGAATAATGGGGCCCCTTCATTATCAATGCTACTAAGTGACAGTGTTGTAGATCTACATGGTGATACATGTTCTGTCTCAAAGGAAGGTACAATGCTAAACTCATAGCCAGCCATTATACATAGGATCATGCTCATTCCATATTCTAAAACTATACACTTCAACTCAAAGGGTTGAATGTAGCTCAATGATGATGAATTGGAATAAATCTTCTTCTCCTCCTTGATTAGATCAAGGGTCCTCTGCATTGGGATATGTTGTTGCTTCAAATCAACATTTTTTTCTAACCCTTGGTTATGTGTCATCTCTGATGGAATGTCCCCATAATTTTAAATAAGAGATACTAAAACAATATGAGCTAAAAGTGCGTGCATAACTTGGATCAACTGATGAGTGGGATCCTCTTGCAAGACCTCAAGAGTTCCTCCAACCGGTACAATGGTCTCTCCAACTGCTAGTAAGAGTGATGGCTGATCTTTAATCAATGTACCAGTGCTATAATCTACCTCCTTTTCCTCATTCATCTCCTGAATCATGCATGGGACTCTATATGTGAAGAGCTCAAGACTACCTTGCAAAGATGCAAGTGTCTCTTCTCTGGATACAAGTACCTTTGCAGCTAGTGATGAATGTAGTGACTCCTTGTCTAGAGTGACAAGAATGACATCCTCCTTTGCTTCCTTAGGAAACGTCTCTTTGGTACACATCTCTATTTTTCTCCCATCAAAATTCTTTCTCAACTTCTAAAAGAAATCTAAATACTTAGTCACCTTTCCATGCTCCATGTGACCAAACCACCAATCATTGGCTTCACCTAAAATATGAAGTGTTGCAATTTGGATAGCCCCTTTTTCAGCGAGAGGATGTAGCCTAAAAAATCTATCTAAATCTTTCCTCCAAACCTTAACAATGCTTGAGGAAGATCCATCAAATGTAGGAAAATAGAATATATTGTGCCTTTTTCTTCTATTCCTGCTATAGGATCCTCTTTATTCTTTGATTTTGAAGAATTGTTGGAGAGTTAGATTCTCCTTGAATGCTCTAGACTGTGCTTTATACTCTTCAAGATACAAACTGAGAGTCTCATGAGTCTTAGGTTCCATGTTTCTTCTTTATTTATGACTATACCATTCACCTTCTTCAAAGAAAGTGGGAATAGTACATCTATGAGGAGACCTATGATTCTCTGGTTTTCTTTGTTGCTGATACGAAGTGCTTGGACCTTCCTCATCAAATATTCTTCTTGGGTCCTCCTTTTGCCTTTCTCTCTTCATTTGTTTGACCTCTTTGGGAAGATCTTGCATGGATCTAAAGAGAAGAGTGGAAAAAATACAATCCTCCTTCATGGTAGATCTCATCCATCTTCTTCTTCTTTTGATGCAAAATATGAAATGTCCACAAGCTGAGCCAAAGATTGTGCTCTGATACCACTGTAATATCCAAAAAGGGAGAATGAATTAATACTCAAAAACAACATGAGAACTACATCAAAGTAAAAAATAAATCTATATAAAACATAAAAAATATATAGAGAAGCTAAGCCTTTTTATTATGTGGAGAAAATTACAGTTGCAACAGTGTAAAAATAGAGGTACTCTAGCCAAAGAGGTGGCCTAGAAAGACCATGCAAACATGATACAACTAGCACTGCATAAATGGAGAGCTACATGAAGCAATACTACACTGTTCCCTTTGCTGATGATGTAAATATATTTTTTCAAATGGAAATTAAAATCTATTCAGTTCAGGAGCTTTGATGATGCCAAGATTCAAGATATGGCCAATGTAATGGGAACCCAAGATAACCCAAAAAGGATTTTCCAGATCTATGAGTTTGGAAAATAACCCTCCTAGGGTTTGATCCTTTGATTGTTGGGTTATGCAGATCTAAAGCTAGATCTGATCCAAAGATGGCTGAAATGTGTTGTACAAATAGATCTGAGCTTTGAGGGCTGATCCCTCCTTCAGATCTTCAAGCTAGAAGCTTGAGATATTGTCTCTTCTTCCTCCTCCTCAAAATGCAGCAATTGGAGATGAAACTGCGTTGTAGAAGAAGGAGAGACTCAATGCCTACTGAAATGTGTTACAATAAGCTCCAGGCTGATGGAAACAGTGATGGAAAGGTGAGGGGATAATCCCTCATAGGATTACTAGCTAAAATGCTAGCAACTTCCTTGCTCCTCTGGATCTTCAATGATAGACTGCGTAATCCTTAATGGGAATATTGCTGATGGGAGGTCAATAAAGTTTGTCTTGATACCAGATTTGAAATGAGGCCCTAGGATTGCTGATCTTGAAGTCCAAGGTGATAGAAATAATCCTCCACCTGTTCTCCAGTTGATATACTGAAGACAACCTCCTCCTCCAAAACTAATCTTCAGAAATTGCGTAATTCATGAAGGTATGTCTTCTGCCTAGAGTGGAAATTGTGTGGCACCAATGCCTGATGATGAATGGCATCTCAGAATAACCTTCCCAAAGTAGGTACACAAGTCCCCTATGGGTAAGGGCGGGATTACTGCTTAGGAAAGCCTTGTGCTAAACAACACTGCAAACTTACCTAAACATCATAAGAATGCATGGAAATGTCACCTAACATATCTAGATCTAAATAGATCATCAAATCATAAACTAAAGCATGCCTCCAATGTTGCCTTCATCTCCTTTATATACAAAATGAGTCTTCCGAAGCCCTGGCCCACCTCTAAACTGCATTTTTCATGTGGACATAATCCTCCATGTTTGACTGTGTTGTCTCTCCAAGTCCTCCATCATGTATACATGCAATGTGCACCCTCTCCATCATGTGTTCATTAAATGCACTACTTCCTCCATCACTTCATCATAAATGCTCTATGATCTTACATTATATTCCTTCCATGATCTCAGTTGACTGCTTCAACCTCCATGATCTATCTCATTAATGAGACATGATCTCCACTCCATTCACATTAGTAGCTGCTCCACTAGTCCATTATGTAGATATATGTTAAATTAATCCACATTCACACATAAAAAGTGGATATTATTCATCCTTGAGGATTATGGGTCCCTCCACCCTTTTATTTACTTACTTAATTAAGAAAATTATGAACTCTAATATTCCAAATATCATGTGAAAATTTGGGAATATTACAATGAGAGAGGGAGAGAGATGCTTACCCTTACCCTATTACAACAACTACCTAGGGCTCCTAAGGTAGGTAGGCCTCCTCAAGTTCTATGAGGATGCAACATCCCTAAAGGGCCATGGTGTGTTTTTGTAACATCTTATCCGCAGGTGGAATGCCCACATACAGGCTTTCTAGGTTCGTCCTAACTAGTGGTACACGCCCATTGAGGAGGAAATATATTTCATGACTAGCCTATCGAGGAGAGGGGTGGATTTTCCTTCATTCCTAGAGGTTCTAGTTGGCTATGTAGCACGGAGTCAGTTGGTGCACTCCCAAAGATACATTAGTGTGGATATATTGTCTCCTTCATAATTTTAGGTCTCCGAAGGTTAGTTACGTATTGCTTCATTTGGTAGTGATGAAGTGAGGTGCCTCTTCTGATTTTGACCATTACACATAACACCAACGATGGGAAATGCATTAGTTGCCTGCTTCTATATTATGTTGATTCTTTAGTACAAGAGCCACAACTTGTCAGGTGGTTTGCCATTTTTTGCACTAGTTCCATACAACTTTAGATAGATGTCATGCTCATGCAAAAGGGAGGGTCAACTTCCCTTTTGCTTCAGAGCTAATTTTTTTATTTTTTGAAAGGTTTCTAGAGACAAGGCCTACTTTTGTTCGACAGCCTCATAGGCCGATGCTGCATGGACGTATGCACATGTGGGGACAGATGATGCCCAAGAGGGGCGAGACTGAGTTTTCCGTGAGGATATCGCATGATGTACTGGAGTTGCTAGCCAATTTTGATGACCATCCCTTCATTATCGTCCCCTATCCTTATGCTGGTTTGGATTGGTGAGGGTGTGCCAACATCCTCTTCACATATGATGAGCCGCCAGACGATAGAGGTAATATTACTGTTTTATTTAAATTTAGTCTAACATGTTCTTTAATTTTTTTTTATTAAATTGATTATTGAAATTCTCTAATTATTTTTGTGTACTTATATATATTTTGCAGACATTGGTTCTTTTGATGGTGATGAGATTTCAGTGCCAATAAATGATCTAGGTGTCGATCCTGATGATGGTCAAGATATGGTAGATGCCGAGGATCATGAGGCCAGTGTATACAAACCTGCTCCTGCTGGTGCGCCAGTATTGCCTTTTGCTACACGTAGGATTGACAGTAGATTGAGAATGGAGTTGTGCAACCAACTCTGTGCATTTTTTGTTGAGGCGGTAGTCAGGCCCACCACTATGAGAGATATACAGGTTGATGGTAGGCTAGTACATATATGGAGAGGCATGTCGTGTGACATGTACAGCTTGATGCGACATGTCGTAGGAGCTACGACCTTAGTTATGTGGTTAAGGAGGGCCCTTCGACGTTATAGGCATGGTCGAGACACAAAACGTCGACAGTCCGTGAGAAGCGATGCATCATCTAATGATCACAATCAGTGGAGTGATCATCATTCACCTTGCGCTACACTAGATGAGCATCCTACAACATCGATCAACAATCATGATTGAGAGCAGGCTAGACCATCGGCCACGTCGAGTCAGCAACCTGCAGCATCCAACAGTACTCATGATCATGAGTAGGCTAGACCATCGACCATGTCGAGTCATCAGGTTGAGCAGTGGACAGTTGATTCTGATTAGTATGAGGCACCAGTATCAGGTTAGTAGGCACGTGATGATCATGTATATGAGCTTGTCGAGGCTGCACCATTGACTGAGCAGGCCTTGACTAGTACTACTATTGATGATATTGTACCACCAGCTGATATTTGACATTTATCTTATAGTTGTATATTTTTGACATTATATATATATATATATATATATATATATATATATATATATATATATATATATATATAGATATATATGGTCCATGTATTTTATGTTCATGTTGCAGTTGTACTTAATTTACATGTTGGTGATCATCATGATGTGTATATTGTTAGGTCATGTTAGATACGTTCATTTAATGTGTAGTTTGCAAATATATGTGTATGTGATAGCAGTTATTTGACATGAGATGTTTATTTGATGTTTGTGTTGTGATGATGTTATACAATGCTAATTGTGTTTTGTTATATTATCATGATCACGATGATGTTAGCTGATTTGAATGTGTTTTTAGTCGAATATGATGTTTGTATGATGGTTATCATGACTTTGATGTTTATTAATTAATTTAATACTAAATGATCATGATATTTATTAGATATTATGTCGTGATTGTAATTGAAATTTTAATTTTAATTGTATGTAAAATTGTAAAATTGTATTTGTATTTGTAATTGTAATTTTAATTGCAATTGTATGTAAAATATTTGCAAAATTTTAATTGTAATTGTATATATGACAAATTGTAAAATTGAAATTTTAATTTTAATTGTAATTGTATGTAAAATATTTGTAAAATTTTAATTGTATTATTGTGAAATGATTGTAATTGTAAATTTGTAATTGTATGTAAAATTCTAAAATTGTAATTGTAATTTTAATTGTAATTGTATGTGAAATTGTAAAATTGTAATTATAAGTAAAATATTTGTAAAATTTTAATTGTATTAATGTGAAATGATTTTATTAAAAATTTTAAATTTGTAAATTTGTAAAATTTTAAATAATTGTAAAATAGTAAATCTAGAATAATATGAATTTTTGTAACATAATAAAGTTTAGGAAATAATGAAAATAAATTCATGTACTTTAGAATTATCATTATTTTATTATGATCTTACATACAAAAAAAATAACTGTATACAGTACGCCATTGTTTTTGAAATAATCTTCTTTATAAAAACCCATCTTAAAAAGTATAAATATTGATGAAGTAACACATGTACCATATCAATCTCGGTTCTCAAGATCACCCTCATTATCTTCTAGCTCGCATGGCATGATAACACTATTGTTCTCCAAAATATGTTTTTATCTAGGGTCATGTCTCAATACGAACCACCAATCCCTATCCAACACATCTGGGTAAAAAAACACCTGGTTGTAGTGTTTGGGAAAAACATAGGGCTCCTTAGCTTCATCCCACATCTTTCTAGAGTTGATACATATCGGCCTACTAACGCAATCTTCCTTTACATTATTCTGATCGAAGGTGTCCCAGCACTTGCACCTAAAAATAGCACATTGGAAAGAAGAGAAATCCACTTCAATGATCTCTTGTATCTTTCGGACGTAACCTAATGTCCCTCGTACTAGGTTTTAAACATGGTGGTTAGATCGACTAGATTGATCGAACTCGACTTCCACTCCAAAGTCTTGTGTGATGTGTCCATCATCGGTATTTTCTATGTGAAAATGGTGTCTATATGCCCACATAGATGGGAACAAATGCACCTATAGAAAAGTTAAAAAATCATATTGTTATGTGTCTTATAATAACCCAATAGTTAAAATATGAAATATAGATGTAATTACATTTGAAAGGTGCATTATTAAGTTTCAAATCTACATATAAATTAAATAGATTATTACCGAGTTGTTGCACCCAATCCCTACATTTAGCGCATCCTCTTCAACACGCAGGTAACGACCTATTGCTCTATATTTCTCTCTGACTTGGTCAGCAACCCAAATTTTGGGGCATATTTTCTCATAAATGATCGGGATAAGGAACACTTCTACCATTCAACCATCTTAATTATTTCCTGTGACTATCCCTTTTCATCCTCTTTTGTTCATACAATGTAGCTAACAGTTTTGTCGCTTCAGAATTGAAAGAACAAATTTATTGATTGCTTCAATTTTTGCATTTGCTGATGAAATCAAACCAACATTATATAGTACATAGAGATCAAAATATACATTATATCAAAGTTCAACATGAATATTTACTTCGTGTAAATTTGAAAAATTATAAGTCACTTACTCTTTATCAAGCACTTTTTTCCATTCGTTTGAAGCAACTCACCTTCTCTTTTTCCTTCATCCCTTTCATCGTCCCAAATCACCGCACATGGTATGTTGTCAATATGCTTGATGTACTCACTGGTATAATAGAAAGACCCATACGATATGTACCCCTCTACCATAGACCCCTCAGGTCTTTCCATTTGTCGAACAAAACCTTTCAATTTCTTCATGTACCTCTCTAAGAAGAACATCCAACAACAAGAAACCACCCCAGATAATTCAACCTCATCTACTAAGTGGATTAGAATATGAACCTGCAAGTCGATGAAACTCATCGGTAGTTCCTTCTCAAACACACAAACAATCTCAACTATCTTTTGATGCCACCATGGAATGCTATCCACATGAATCTCCTTTGACGTGATCCAACGTACAAATGTAGATAATTTAGATATGGCACATCCTAGGTCTTGAGGGAATTCATGTTTCACAGACCCACACACGCACAAAGGATAATGAAACTGCAAAGTTATAAACATGTGCAATAATATACAAAATTAGTTATGTTTTATGTTCCTTGCATGGGATAAAATTTATTAATATAACAAATAATAAAATCATGCTTTTGACATTACACATACTCTTAGAAGATTCAAATGGTCACATGATTTCAACCTCGACAAATGGTCATCCACAGTGAAGCAGCACCATAGTGAAGATACATATGAAGATGTCACCCTCACACCCATTATAGCTTCCTTTGCCAAAGAAATGTCATATTTTTTAAAAATCCATGGGACATTGCCTTCTTTGAAATACCATGAATTAGAGGGACCAATGCCTGCCCCTCATCCTGTACTTTCTAATCATCTTGGCCAATGTTTCTTTTTAGATTTTGAAGTAATAAGATCTTTCCTAACATCCAATGCGTCACTTTGTTTCGATGATATATGCCTCCATAAGGAAGATGAAACATTTTTAAATATATGCATGGGATCTAATAAGTGGGAATCTTAAGATGTTCCCAATATGGGAGGTTATAAAAGATAGTTTTCCTTTTCATCCCAATGGGAAATTTATCAACATAGATGTCGAAGAATTTTGGATCATCGAACATAGGCTCCCTATTTGAATCAAACATTTCTATGAACTCTTTCTCCTTCTCTCTCTCATATGCTCTAATCCATTCAGTTGGTGTCGTTATTGGATGCATTTGGGTTCTCTCTTGTTTACCATTAAAAGTGGATGTTTCTCTTCTATAAGCGTGTTCTTCTAGGAGGAATACGCTGGAGCAATCATACACTGGATTTCATAGGTCCTTGGACCATCTAGTGTTTAGAGAAGGTCCAGAAAATTTACATCAAAAATACCCTTTTGTTACAGGACCTGCGAGATTATTATATACAATTTATATGCATGGCATGTTAAATAATATCATGAAGATCATAACAATCACAACGAATTAAATAACTAATATGTGAAAGAATATTGTTACGTATATAAACAAATCAATAAACATGTAATTTACTAGAGCAAACTCCTAACCATGGATAATCATGTGTCGTGTAAGCACATATGCCATACAACATAAAACTCCTCTCTGCTGTGATGGGTCTTGATACATCATATACATTTATCGCATCCCATAATTCCTTCAATTCATCTACCAGTGGTTGTAAGTAGACATCCATATTATTCAATTTTCTTCTACCAGGGACCATGAGAGCTAGCATAATATCTTCATTCTTCACGGAAAACCATGGGGGGATATTGTTATTAATTACTACTACAGGCCAAACATAATAGTTGGTGTTCTGGAGGGAATATGGATTGACGCCATCCATGGCTATGCTGAGTCGTAGACTTCGTAAATCATCCCTGAATTTTTCGGGCCATGTATCCTCTATATGCTTCATGGTTATTGAATTAGTTGGGATTCACATAACTCCCAACTCACTTCTATGTGAGGCATGCCATCCCTGCAACATAGCTAATTATTTTCAATGAAAGAGCCTTTGAATCCATGGGATTATAGGCATGTGCCTCAATATCTTAAAAGGAGGACCACGTGATTTACCATTCTTTTTTGATTTATCATACCTGTCATGCCCACATTTAGGACATATCTCTTTGTCTTCGTATTCACCTCTATATAGAATACAATCATTTCGACATGCATGATATGATATTTACTCAACACCCAACATTTTCAACAATTTATTTTCCTCTTCGCAGCTACCGGGCAAGACATTATCACTCGGAAAAACCTTATCTTTGAATAACCTATAGTTGGTGATCATCATGGAAGATATGAAATGTACATTAATGCCGATATAATTATTAATGTTCATAAAATTCACCATTTGTAATGTTCATTGTGTGATTATATTTCTCAAATTTATATAAGGGAGTACGTTATGGTAACTTACCTCAAAATATCCGAGAAACATGCATTTGACAAGCCAAACTTTTCTTTCAAGTTATACAGTAACATTGTTGTCCCCAACTAGGTGGACTTTGACTGATCGCCAGGTCTAATGAGAGGTGTGGTTGAAACAAATTTAAGGCTTTAGAAAAAGGTGCCATTGGTATGAGCATCATCCCCTAGCTGATCATCATTTTGGAATGCATCTAAAAACATTGTCTCCATGGCAGTCGTATCCCTTAAGCAATCATCCATGCCAACCTCTATTTGATTGCCTCCATTGCAAGCATGTGAAGAACTACTATTTTTGTATTCATTCCTAATTGGTGAATCTGGACGTAGCAGAAATTGAATCGGTGGGTGATTCAAGCATTCTTGGTATCGTTCCTCTCAGATGTTTTCTCTTAATTCAACCTTCTATCGATTTGACATTGTTGTGGGGTGCAACGGAAGATGGTAGGTAGGTCACTCATCATCACTAGAATCCCAATAATTTCAAAAAATATATTTGAACATGATTAGTACAAAATCTATGATATTAATTAGTAAGAACGTTGACAATTCATGATTAATGTGTTTGACGTTTAAATTAATAATTACATTAATATACCAAACAATTATTCTTACCATAATTGTCCTTGGATTGTGGTTAGAAGATGCAATATTGTTACAATTGGCAGGGTGAAGCAGCTGTCCATTTTCATCTACCAAATGGGCCTTGTGGTATGTTGCTCCTGATCAGAGCTTCTGACGTTTTGGAGCTATTTGATTATTTTGTGCATCTAAACTCGATTCTGAATCTGCATGAACTTACAAATTTGTATACATTATAAATTTTATTAAGCTGATTGAAATGGATAAAAACATAAATTCAATTAGATAATGAAATTATAAAGAAAATGTGAAGTAAATATTACGTCTTGAGATGGATAGGGAGAAAAATGCAATGGAATTTGAGAAATATTATGGAACAATCTGGATTTTGAAGAATTATCCATTCGATATAATTATGATATTTTCTCCCTGCGTTTGAGAAAAATCAACAACAAATTTTAGCGCACACACCTAAAAGTAATTTCGGTGCCTTAAAAATGGATTTATTGTTATCGGTGATTATGTACAAATAACAGCACCGATGATGTTTTAGTTACTACGCACCGGTGTCCTGTTATTAATGGATGCACCAGTGTAGTGTTATTAATTGACGCACTAGTGACGAAAAGGCACAAAAAAAAAAAAAACAACTTATCTTTTTAAAGTGAAATAAAGCGGTAAATTGAAAAATGGGCATCAAAATATTTTTGAAAATCTAATTTCATAAAACAATTCTTTAAATACTAAACACTTTTCAATATTTCATTGTTTTTGCAAAAAAAATTCAGCGAGAGATTTGTAGGAGACATACCTAGAGAAAGAGAGCACAAGACCACTATGGAGCAATGAAATACTTTCGAACTGAAGTATTCAGACAATCAGAATTCCAAACCTCTCGTGATTCAAACCATGTACCATAGAATTTCAAACGATATCGCAATTAAATTTTATTATTTTTTTACATTTTCTACAGTTTTTTTTTTTTTTACGCAGTAACTAAAAATTTCCAATTTTTTTTTCATTTTCCAAAAAAAATAAAAAATAAAATAATATATATATCCATTTTTACTGTAAACTCTTCATTCTTTTTGTTTCTACCCTTTCTTCTTCTTGTTTCTGTGATTTCAAAATTAGGTCTTTTCATTTTAGATTTATAGGTTTTGTATTTATATATATATAGTCCTATGACATCCAATCCACGGGATGACTTGCATAGTCGGATCACTATCCATGTTGGCCCTTGCATGAATTAAAAAAAACTGAATTTTTTTAATCGGTGCGCCCTATGTAACCTAGTGCACCAGTGCACTAGCTTATCCCAGCGCACCACGCACATACTGCTTGATAAAAAAATTAATTAATGTTTTTTTTAATCCATGTGCCATATGTAAAATAGGCCACCACTGTGCTATTTCATTATAGCGCACCACTCACGTACTTTTTGGAAAAAACAATTTTTTATTTTGTGTTAATCGGTGCACCATGTAACATATAACGCACTGGGTCTCCTAGTTGACAGAAAATACCGTACGATGGTCCCTTGTTTGCACTGGAAATTTATAAGAATAGGTCACACCGCCCCCTCCACGACACCATATGCTACAAAAAATAACACTAGACGATTTTTATTATTTTTTCTATGTTAATTGGTGTGGTGGTTAACAGGTAACACACCGGTGCTCCTTGTTGACATAGAGCACCGTACGGTGTTTTATACTTTTTTGGTAGTGCATTTTTAATACCACCACGCATCAACGTCAGTGTGTACACCCTGAAAAGCACATCGGTTTCTTGATATTTTTTTTTTTTACCTGAAAAGTTGAAAATTTATTCATAAAATATATTAATGAATGATATGGTACAGGTTTCATATTGATAAAGAAATGGTTGTCAAGATCAAGTAACAAAAATACTTTTGAAAAGAGAATCCATACAAGTGAAGTAGATTTTGGAACAAAAATACTGATAACACATCAAGAAAAGAAAAAAAGGAAAGTTCTTTGTAAATTATTTACAAAAAATATTATTGTTTAACTATATGTAAGTTTAACTAATATGTATTATTTATTGTGTATCATGCAAAGCCACAAAATGATGAAGCTCGATAAGATTAGTCCTTATCTAGGACCAGAAGAGCGTAAAAGCTTGATGGAGAAATTGCAAAACGTTGAATTAGGTGAATGAAAAAATACTATAGATCCAATATGAGTTTCTTTTTTTATTTTTCATTAATAATATACTTAAAATTATTAGATAACACGTTTCAAACAATCTATTAATTCACATCTGTTTAATAATCTATAGGGACAAACAACTCAGAAAAGGAATGTTTTTCTAAGAAAAGAAAAAAATAGAACATGCAAATGAAAACGAATTGCTCCTTAGCTCATCTAGAGTGGTGTTAGAGGTAAATGAAAGGCCGAAAAGCTTTTACAAAATTTTAAGGGATCTAGTGGAACAAATGTATAGACGTTCTTTCCACTTACAATACAAAAATTAATCCAATGATTCCAAGAACAAAATTTTATCTAAACTACATGAAGAGTTTCTAGAGAATTGGTCAATGATACATGTCAAACTTTTAATGGAAAAAATGTACAACAACAAAAAGGAAGGAATGAAAAAGTATATTCCTTTAAATGTTTTTCTATAATTATTTATAAATATCATTTATAAATATCACTTTTGTTATATTTAATTTTCATATATCAATATAAAAATTAAATAGTTTATTGTTATGTTACATTTTCAGGAAGATTATGAAAATCTCGAAAGATGAACGAGTTGATATTAGAAATATGCTAGTAGGAATGTCCAAAAGGGTGTACAAGGAGATGGTCAAAGAAATGGACAAAATTACATCACAGGAGGAGCTATCTAAACAACAACATGCTTCAAATGTAATATGTGATCATTGAATTTTTCAATCATTAGGTACAATAAATAAACAATTTAGCATTAAATATTTATTTTCAGGTATTTTTTTGCAGAAAAGAAAAGAAAATGGAACCCCTTTAGCACATAAAACAGGACAACAAGGAAGACAAGGGTTGATATCTAAGTTTGTGAGTAATTCTTACTTCCTTATAACAACTTAACTAGATTTCATTTTTGTATATTTTAAGTTGTTTTACAAAAATCATCATTAAATGTCTTCAAACATGTGCTAACATACAAAGAAGAACCATAAGACAAATTGATTGACATTGGGTTAAATATGGGTTGTGAGTATATGTTTGCATATCATAAATTAATTGTGGAATTCGTAAGCATATATCAATCTTGTTTTACTTAGCTCCGTCTATAATTAATAGAACAAAAAAATCGTTTATATTAAATATATGATTTTTTATGGGGAATAAAACTTGTAGGAAACGAAGTATGGAACTGTGCCAAGAGAGGAAATCTTAAAAGACGACATACTACATGGTTTTGAAAGAATGTGTACAGTTCATGAGTCAATTGTTGCTATGGTACGTCATTTATTTTCGATTTACATTGACATATATTATTTAATATTTCAATTTTCATTATTCTCACAAATGTATATACACTCATTACAGTTTACTTTTATATTTTTATATGGAAGGTAAAGAAGAAGAAAATAATCAACACTATGAACAAAATATTCTTGAAAATAACCCAAGTCATGGAAGTAGCTCGAGAAGTGACAACATTTCAAGCAAAGAATGATGATCATTATGTTTGGATATCAAAGCAAGGCGTTGTATTTTTTGAAATATTTATCTATGAAATCACAATTTTTAATGTAATGGACATAGTGTCCCAATTGAAAGACAAAGGGATATGAATAATTGTCCCATTTTGTATGAAAATTATTGTCTTATTCATATATATATGTGTGTGTATTTTAATTTATTCTATTGCATTCTCCATTGTCGCTATGAAATGTAACACCACGTCTGATTAAATTTATGGATGATTAAATATTATAATGAAGACATGTGAAATATGATGATATGATATAAAAAATTAATCCAAACATCACATTTAAATGCACTAATAAAAATTTAATTGATATGAATACTGTTATAAGATATGTGTCATCTTTTGATGAATAATGAAGTTTAAAAAATCAAAATAATTATGATATGATATAACAAATTAATCCAAACATCACATTCAAATGCATTAATAAAAATTTAATTAATATGAATAGTGTTATAAGATGTGTCGACTTTTGATGAATAATGAATTTTAAAAAATCCCAAAAATTGCATTGTCACGTGATGATGTTTCTAAAAAATACAAAATGAAAACTGGTGCATGTCAATTACTGTACACCAGTGCGTTTGTATGATACAATGCATCGGTACATTTCTACGATGTATGGGCACCGCATAAATACCAATACCAATTATAAATCTCGGTGCGTTTGTGCGATACTGTGCACCGGTGTGTTTATGTGAGACTACGCATCGGTGCATTTGTACGATCTATGGGCACCGCACAAATACAAATATGAATTAGAAAAATCAGTGCGTTTGTCTGATATTGTGCACCAATGTGCTTAAATAAGACTAAGTATCAATGTGTTGATACGACATATGGGCACTGCAAAAATCCCAATATGAATTAGAACGGCCCCGTGTGTTATATCACCTACAGTGTGCCCGGTGCGGTTGTATACTTTTACGGACTGGTGCATGCACCTTCGACCGCCCCAGGCCCACCGTATGACACACACCGGTGCGTTCGCACCTTATTAGCACACCAATGAAAAAAACATCTGTAATAACTTCGGGCTGCCTAGGTTTTTAAGTTGTGTTGAAATTTTGTTAAAAGCTCTGCAAAAACCTCCATTACCAAAAACGGATGTTGTAGCAAATGTTGTTTTGACAATTTTGGCCAATTTTATAAAACTAAAAACATCCTTTATAGCCTCTGCTATAGGGTCTTTTCCTTGTAGTGAAAATTGCATATAAAATAACATGTAAGCATAGAAGCATATCAGATGAAAAATCTAGAAATTAAAGGAAACCATGAGAAGTAAAAAACATCGTATTGGTAACGAAGTTCACTTAATGTGGGTTATATCTCTGAGCTCTTCTCGAAGGGGGGAGGATTATTTCATTAATATTTAGCAAAAATAAAATTACATGCATGTACAAAAAGGCACCTTATACCTCCACTTCCAGGGATGGCCTCAAAATGCACACCTTTGCTGAAGAAATGGACAACACCGTTGAATTCCTAACATGAAATCGTGAAAAATGAGTATGAATTTGACTCCATTTTGACTTGGTCAAAATTTGGACCTTCAAGAATCTTAAAGCTTCCCCTAAAGATTCCTTCTCACTAGTTGACCTGAATTATGTTGCTCAAATGACAAATATAACTTCACCACTATGCTCCCTACGAAATTCTAAGTAAAATGAATATAGACTTGAAAATAGTTATGAAACTGTGAAAATTTGGCCTCAAGGAAATATTTTATATTCCTCATGATTCCTAAAAGATTCCTCCCTACCATATGATTGAATATCTACTACTCAGATGAGGAAATTGAGCACACCATCATGTTATCTGTGAAATTTTCATTTGTTTGAGTATAAACTTGAGATGGTTTTTTCACTGTGAAAAATCACCCTCCAGGGAATCTTTTAGCTTCGTCCAAGTTTTTGCATGAGAAAATTTTGTCGAATATTCACCTAGAATATTCTTGCCTCAAAAAACATTCCTAACTCCTGGTTCTGCCCTTGGCCCTCTATGTCAGGGTTCCACCCTTGACCCTTGTATCCCACCACTACTCTGTTGGTCTCACGAATGAGAAATATAACTGTTTGTGGGAAAATTAATCAATTGAAGGGTCATTGGCCCATTGGTAATTCTCAGCATTTGGTTGCCACCAGGTCAGGGGTCAAATCAAACTAGTCACGAAATATATGGAGATCAAAAAATTTGCATTATTCATTGGGCTCGCCACCCCATTTTCTATTTTTTTTTTTTAATTTATTCTTATAAAAAGTCAATGATCAAAAACCATTGACCGGGATTTAAGGGTCACCAAATAAATTAACATGGTGGTAAATTCTCCTATTCTAGTTGCTGAAATCCACGTGTAGGAAAATTGTAAATTGTTGCCTCATTAGTGGCTGCCACTGGGCCTAGTTTGAACAAAACATTGACTGCAAATATCTTGAGCATATGAACTCGGATATGAGCGTCAGTCACACCATTGGAATGAGGAAAATGAGCACTATGATATCGTCCTAGTTTCACTTCAATATGATTATCTTTATTTTGGAGCCCTCTTTGACTTCTGAGCATCTATGGAGCCCGCTAGAACATTCCTCCGGACTTAGGAGCTTTGGTCCTCCAAAAGCATGCACACATCCTGTGCACTGCATGTGTCCTTGTCAAGCCACACTTTCAACATCTAAATTCCATGCAAATCTGGTACATTCTTTGCAATCAAATATAAAACCACACATTACTCAAACAACCCCATACTTTCCAAGAGTTTATAACACACAACATTATTACCAATGAAATAGGTAACTGCACTATTACCTACTTTTTTTTAGTAGCATAAAAAGCACTCGATTTTGAAAAGTGGTGATGCAGAATCACCCCTTTTTTTGTGCACATTTTTGACACTCTAATATTTTTATTTATGAAGTATGAATATTTGTTTTAAAATGTTAGTGATTTTCATGCTAATTTTGAAATGTATTGATGCAGCATCAACTTCTTCTTCTTTTTTCAGAGCGGTGATTTCAGTGCTAATTTTGAAACGTATTGATGCAGTATCAACCTTTTTTTTTTAGAGGTGATTTTCATGTTGGTAATAAAACACAAAACTTAGATAAAAAAATATATATATAAAAACAATAAAAAAACCAATAAAAATGTAAAAAAAAACAAAATTAACTCATAAAAATAAAAAATTTAAACAAAAATAAATAAATAAAAACAAAAACAAAAAAACAAAAATATTCGAAAATTATATCAAAATAAATGACAAAATTTGAAAAAAAAAACACATAATTTAAAGAAGAAAAACAAAAATTAACCAAAAAAATTAAAAAAAAAACATCAAAAACATTTTTTTCTAAGTTATTAAAAAAAACCATATAATTAAAAAAAAATTTAAATAGAAAATTTTAAAATAATTAAAATTACAAAATTAAAATTTAGATAAAAAAAAAAAAAATACAAAAAAAGAAAAAATTAAATTTAAAAATTTAAATTAAAAAAATAATAATAATAAGAAAAAAAATACAAATTTTAAAATTAACAAAAAAAACAAATTCAAAAAAAAAAAAAAAATCAAAAAGAAAATTAAAATAAAAAACTATCATTAAAAAACAAAAAAAATGAAAAAAACCACGTGCAAATAATTAGAAAACAAATATCCATAAATTTACTATTTTTTTTTAAATGAAACCATTTATAAATTTTAAAAATGAAAAACTAAATAAACTAAAAGATTAAAAAATTAAATTAAATTAAATTAAAATTTAATAAATTTAATAAATAAATTTTAAATTTAAAAAAAATAATTAATCTAAAATATTAAATTTAAAAACAAAATTAAAAGAAAAAACAAAAAACAAAAAAAAATTAAAAAAAAAAACTAAATTTAAAATAAAAAATTTGAATTAAAAAAAAAATTAAATTAAAAAAAAATATTAAAAATTTGAAAAAAAAAAAAAAAAAAATCAAATTAAAAAAATATATATATTAAAAATCAAAAACAAAATAAAAAAAAAAAAAAATGTTACGAATCAAAAAATATTAAAAATTAAAAAAAAAAACTAAAAAAAAAAAAAAAAATCAAATTAAAAAAAAAAAAAAAAGAATTATTAAAAAAAAAGAATTTTTTGATCATAGTGGCACCACCAATCGGCCTCCACCGCCACCTATGCGGGAAGCTGATTGGCGATGCCACCATGATCAAAAAAATCTTTTTTTTTTTTAATTTTTAATATATATATATATATATAAATATCTTTTTAATTTGTTTTTTTTTTTTCAAAAGATTTAATTTTTTTTTTTTTTTTAATTTAATTTTTATATTTGAAATTTAATTTGTTTTTTTTTTTTTTTTGTTTTTAATATTTTTTTCTAAATTTTGTTAATAATTTTTATTAAATTTTGTATTTTTTTTAAATTCATTTGAATTTAATATTTCTTTTTTAATTTTTACTTTTTTATTATTTACATAAAACTTTTATATATATATATATATATATATTTATTTTATTTCAATTAAAATTGTGTATTTAAAATTAGATTTCTTTTTTTTAGTTAAAATTAATATTTTCAAATTAATTTGTTTTTTATTTTATTTTTTATTTAATGTATTTTATTTTTTTTCAATTTTTCATTTTTAATTGATTTTTAAAGTGTTTTAACTTTTTATTTTAACAATGTTTGTTTGGTTTTTTTTTTTTTTTTCAAAATTTATTTGTTTATTCATTAATTTATTAAAATTTAATATTTTTTTTTAATTTAATTTGTTATTTTAATATTAACATTTTTTTTTAATTTAATAAAATCTATTATATATATTTTAAATTTAAGTTTAAGTTTATATATATATATATATATATATATATATATATATATATATATATATATATATATATATATATATATTATTTTTTATAATTTAAATTTAATTTATTTTTTTAAATTTAATATTTTTATTGTATTTTATTTTTCATTTTTTATTTTTAATTAAATTTTCATTTTTTTTACTTTTAATTTAAGTAATGTTTTTTTTTTTTTAATTTTTTTTTTAAAGTCTTAAATTTTTTAAAATTTAATATATTTCTTTAAATATAATTTTTTTATTTTAAAATTTAATTTATTTATTTATTTATTTTAATTTATAAACATTTTCTTTTTCTTTTTTAAATTTGATTTCTATATTTTATTTTGTATAATTTCTTTATATATATATATATATATTTGAAATTTTAATCTTTAAATTTTTTATTTTTTTATTTTTTATTTTCTTAAATTTTAGGTTTTTTTTAATGTTTGAATTTTAAAAATTAAAAAATGTTATTTCTATTTTTAAAAATGTCAAAAATATGACACAATTTTTTTTTTTTGGTTATTCCAGCATCAACTGGTTTTGTTTTGAGGGTGTTTTTCCAATCTTTTTTCAAGAAAAAAAAATGTTTTTAGCATAATTTTATAAAATGTTGAAATTTGACCCTAAAAAAAAAACCAAGTGCGTTCTGGAATACACTTTTTTTGTTTTTGGGGTGTTTTTTCATGTTTTTTGAGTCTTTTTGAGCTAGAGTTCCTGTTTTGAGGTCAGGTTACCTATTTCATCAGTAACAGTGTTACACACTCTTTGGTCAAGTTTACATCATAATAGAAACCAATACCCCATCTATGAACAAAAATAATAAAACATAATCATCACCTTTATAAGCAATGGAAAACAAATCGTCACTTTTACAATTATTCACAACCCATGATTTACAAAATGCAGCCATGACAAGCTATTATATCTAGTAGAACCATATCTTACTCAACAAAGTTGACCACCAGGAATGTGGCGAATTCACTTGTTAAAAATATTCACCAACTCTTTTCTTTAATGGTGCTTTCTGGGCATGAAGTATCTAACACACAGATGTCTGGTGTCCATCCTTGTTATAGTAACTACAATGATTCTTTCTCCTCAAAAAATTTTAGATCGTCTTGGAATTCTTATTCTCGGTGCACCTCAGTACCTGTGGATTCCTCACTATCACTGGAATGCGATGGTGTGTTCTCATCATTTGTCGTTGGTTGGTAATTTGTTGTCTTTGAGGATTCCCAAACCTCTTTTCTAACATATCCAATCCTTTAATAACAAGGAAATTCCTCCACTTTAATGGGATTCACAATTACTTGGTTATTAATGTCGGGGACCTTCCCTTAATAGCCAGTCTTCTTCAACAATTTTGATCCAATTCATGTAGTATGTTTCTCAAAAGAAAGGAATTAATGATCATAAAATGTACATGAAATTGACGAATCACTTTTTACCTCGAGCTTGTTATGCTGAAACTTTTCCAAGTGTAATACTCCTAAATTAGCATGCAGCTAAATGGAATATTAAATTTTGATTATGTTCTTAGATAGAGGAATAAAATGGGTAGGGAGGCCCATAAATCTCTTTAGTAGAAATAAAATCCTTGTTAATGGGAAAAGGGATCATATTCATAGCTGGATAGAATACCTTCATATGTGAACAAAGGCTAATGCATGTGGAAAAATTCAAGTTTGACCAAGTCAACAAAGCTAGTATGGAGGAAGTGGAACATTAATGAAGATAACCCAGTGGGAATATGGATCAGTTTAGATAGTTGGAATAAAGCCACCTTGAGTGTGGAAGAAGACATTGCATGAAGATCCAGTCAAAGTTGACCAAATCCAACAATGTTGTTATGGAGGAGTGGCATTGATGATGGGATAGTGCATTTTTGGAGGGAAATCCATTGCATGAAGATTAAAACCCTAATGAGTGGGACCCAAGGTGAGAAGGCTCACATTTTTTATAAGGAAGAGGATGGAAACCATATGGGGTTAGCTTATGATTATGATTTTCTAAATATATGGTCTGTTTAGACATATAAATTTCTCTTGTTGTTTAGCTGAGATTGTATGTTGTTTAGCATAGGGTGTTCCTGATCGGGAATCCCACTTCTTCCATTGAGTAGCTCTTAGAGGAGTCTTGCACCATATTGTCCACTATCTAACTGAAGGCCAAGCTTCATCTTCCTTTGAAAACGCAGATGCTGTTGAGGGTTTGTCTGTTTCAGTAAGCTGCAACAAGTGGAGACTAGATCTTCAAATCTAGGCCATTTCAGTGCTCATTTTCAATGGAAGAGGTTTCTACTCCATTGGGAGATCAGTATTGAAGGCATTGAGCATCATTTCTAGATCTTGGCATTAGGCCAACTACATGTTATCCCCTAGAGTGCAGTATAGATCAAGATCTATATAATTTCTGAAGAAGCAGTTGCAGGGTGGTTCAACACACCATCTGGAGAGCCGATTTTCTGAGTGTTGGGGATCTGCCCTTCACTTTGGAGATATATCGAAGGAGGTCATTCCACTGTTCATAGCAGATTAGATCCGCTTTCCAGAACTATAATTTTTAGTAGATCTGCAGGCTTAAAACTCAGATCTATAATTTGTACTTGATGTTTTGTTGAAAACCCCAAGGGCGTTCTTTAGAGGATCTTGTATAGTGCATGGATCTAATATAGATCTAAATTTTTATGCACATAGTAGCTCTAGATCTAATGCAAAACCCACTGTTGTTGCAGAGGTAATAAAATAATGCTGTCATGTTATTCCAACTTTAATATATGGTTGCAGCCCCTCTTTTTGCATGATTTTGGGCTATTATGGCATGGGAGACCTGTTTAACTATGAAATAGTGATTTGTTTTTTATTTCCTTTTGGATTTGGGTGTTATAATGTCAATTCTAAGGATTCCATGAGTTGCGTTTGGTTGTTATTGCATATATTTCTAAAAAATGCATTATTAATGCATGTATTGTTGAGTTTCCCCATTTGGGAATATTACAGTGGTATCAGAGCAATGTCTCCGGCTCAGCTTGTGAGTTTCAAGCCAAGATGCTACAAGAAGAAGAGAGAGATCAAAATTATGGAAGGGATGAGTTTCATCTCGTCTCTTTTCATATCTAAGAAGGACCTCACCAAGGAGGTCAAGCAAAGAAAAATGGAGAGAAGAAGTGAAACCACATTAGGGTTTCAATATAAGGAAGGTCCATGTACTTCCTATCAGCAAAAAGCATATCCGGTATTGCATAGAGCTCCAAAGAAACCTAATATGGCCTTTTCTTTTGAAGACAAGAGGCATAGAGATGGAAGAAACTTAGATCATGAGATTCTAAGTGAGTATCTTGCAGAATATAAGTCTCAACCAAGAGCTTTCAAGGAGAATCTGACTCTCCCACAGTTCATTCAGCCCAAAGAAGAAAGGAGGCCTTGTAGCAAAAGAAGGATAGAGGGAAATATATTTCTTTTTTCTACCTTTGATGGGTCATCCTCATGCACAGAAAAAGCTTGGGGAAAGAAGTTGGATGCATTTTTTTTGCTACATCCAGTAGTAGAGAAAGAGGTTGTTGAGATTGCAGCGCTGCATCTTCAAGGTGAAGCAAACAATTGGTGGTTCAGCCAATTGAGTCATGCAAGAGTGACTACATATGCAATTTTTACTCAAAGGTTGATCAATAAGTTTGACAAGAAGAAATCAGAGGAGAAGAAGCCTTCACCACCACTTACTGGAGGAGCACTTGCTTCAGGAGGAAGGACACTTGCACCTTTCCAAAGTGATCTTGATCTCTTGTTATCTAGAGTCCCATGCACCATTCTAGATATTCATGAGGAGGAGGAGACTTGTACCAACATTGATGCAGCCATAGAAGAGAAACCATCATCATCAGTAGTTGGGGAAGCCATCACACTGGAAGGAGGAACCCTTGTAGAAACACAAGATGCTCCCAAGCTTTACCAAGGTATGCATAAGTTTACACTTTTTGTTATTTCAGAACATCTTATGGAGGATTGTGGGAATGTACCAATGCATGACCAAGGATCAAAATATATTGCTGATGTGGAGCAACAGACTATCACTACACTGAGAAGCCTTGATTTACTCAAGGAAGAGCTACACAGTCATCCTAGTGTATCATTGTTGAGCTGCACACAACTCTTGGGGTTGGAGTGTAGATTCTTTGAAGATGGGGTGAGTATTGTCTTGAACAATACATTACAAAAATACGTGCTTAGCATTGGACATGATCTTGAGACTGCAGTTGCACCATCATGGAGATCAACATCGCTGTCATTTAGCAGTAGTGATGAGTTGGGGGCTCAACCATTAGTGGAGTATTCCAATGACCTTCCCATATGTATAACAGAGGATAAGCAGATAGTTGATGGGGGACATCTTATGATGGATAAAATTTCTCATGATTGTGTTGGATATTTCTTGATGATAATTTCACATCATGATGGGAGGTTTTTTCCTACCACCTATTTGGATCCTTATGGGGTCAACTTGATCATTGATGAGTGGTATTCATTTGGAGATATCCAAGAGATTGCATTTCAACATCCCATGAAATGCCAAGACAGAAATCTAATTTGGGAGGATGGTATTCTCCATTGGAGGGATGCCACTTTTGGGCATGATGATAGACACTCAACATGGGTTGGATAGGTGATGTTGATGAGCAAGAGGTTGGGAAACCACTTGCATATCTATGACACTGGGTAGCAGGAGGTGAGACTACACTGGTTACTCTTGAAATATTTTGGTCATCCTATGACACATTCTATTTCAAAGAGTAGGTTAGTGGATGGAACTTGGCATGGTACTTACATCATATGGCAAAAAGGAGTTTGGATGCACTAGAGTGATGTGATATCTTTCATATGAACTATCATGTTGTTGCTCCATGATTTATATGATGGTGGTGTGGGGAGGCAACAAGAGTTGTTGTTTCTTTGGATGTTCTTAAAAGAATATGGTCTGGTCTTCTCCCATACTTTGCGTGATGTTGCAGGAGTAGGATGTGGCACTATCAGGGTACAAAAGGGCTACTCCTTAGCCTTGGAAGATAAGGAGGTACTTCCACCTTGGAAGGAATCTCCCACATATAGCTGCATTATGATTGATGGCTTTGACATGTGGAATTTAAAAGGATGGAGCTATGAGATGATAGGAACCTTATTACAAAGGCCAACAACACTGTCACTTGGGAGCTTGGGTTTGATGATAGAGTGTCCCTAGGATCACTTCACATATGATGCACTTGATGGGCAAGAAGGAGATGAGAGTGATGGAGTAGTGGATGGAGACATCTCTTACCATGATACAGTCTTCTTGACTTGGATTCCCAAGCATAAGAAGAAATATCTACTTGCAGTACATAGTCCATTCCTCTTCATGGGACTATGTCATATCACCATGGAGGGCTTACTTACAGATATTATTATCATCTTTCTCTCAATATATGGTAAGAATTATGTTTATGCAATATTTATTATCTAACACAGTATTTGCATTCTCTTACCATCCATATACAGTGCATTGCTCCACAAGAGGGCAAGCCTCTATTTGAGCTTCATGGTCATTTTGGGACCAATAACTATGATGGAGAGAGCCATTTATTATATAGATTTGGGCAAGTGTTGTCTTATTTCCTATATGCTCAGTTGATATATTATGCCATTCAATATTTACTAGTAGATGAGGTGACATGCAGAACTAGCAAACTGTTCAAAGACAACTTGCGATATCATATTCTGAAACTACAGTTGGTAAAACTGCACAGTGACTATTTGAGAAACTGTTGGTACCCTCCAGCACTATGTAAAACCTTTAGTACTTCTCTCATTTGGATTCCATATGATTATAATTTCATATTCTTTTTGTATGGGATGATTTAGGCAAGAACCAAAGGGTGGAACTTTGAGGACCCTATTTCCTTTTTGCTCCATGAAGGCAACATTATTGTAGCCCATATTCAAAAATAGCTCTACACTTATCATAAGTGGAGAGAGAGACAGTGTGGGGTGGAAATTTTGATCCATCATATTCAACTATGCATCCCACCTTATTTGCAGGAGCCTAAGGTGGAGGAGATGTTTCATGAGTTACCATGTTGGAAGGTGAATCACTTTTTGTGGATGATAGCTTGGGGATGGAGGCTTCACATGGGGATAATGGTTCCCAATACATTTCATATTCCATGCCTCAAGAAGGCATTTAGATCACATATAGTTGTTTCCATGGATATCCCACTTGTTCATGATGAGAGCCATTTGGGATTTTCACCAAAGGAAAACTTTTACCCATGGGAGGAACAAATTGAGGACATATTGTTGAAAGAGCATCTTGTTCTTTGGAGGGACCTACCATATGAAGATTCTACAGGAGGAAGAGAAGGGGCTCTTTAGTTATATCCTTGTAGTTGCTTGAGGACAAGCAACATTTGGGAGGGGAAGACTGTAATATTCCTAAATTAGCATGCAGCTAAATGGAATATTAAATTTTGATTTTGTTCTTAGAAGGAGGAATAAAATGGGTAGGGAGGCCCATAAATATCTTTAGTAGAAATAAAATCCCTCTTAATGAGAAAAGGGATCATATTCATAGCTAGATAGAACACCTTCATATGTGAACAGAGGCTAATGCATGTGGACAAAGTCAAGTTTGACCAAGTCAACAAAGCTAGTATGGAGGAAGTGGAACATTAATGAAGATAACCAAGTGGGAATATGGATCAGATTAGATAGTTGGAATAAAGCCACCTTCAGTGTGGAATAAGGAGTTTCATGAAGATCCAGTCAAAGTTGACCAAATCCAACAGCGTTGTTATGGAGGAGTGGCATTGGTGATGGGACAACGTAGTTTTGGAGGGAGATTCATTGCATGAAGATGGAAACCCTAATGAGTGGGACCCAAGGTGATAAGGCTCACATTATGTATAAGGAAGAGGATGGAAACCATATGGTGTTAGCTTATGATTATGATTTTCTGAATATATGGTCTATTTTGACATATAACTTTCTCTTGCTATTTAGCTGAGATTGTATGTTGTTTAACATAGGGTGTTCTTGATCGGGAATCCCACCTCTTTCATTGAGTAGCTCTTGGAGGAGTCTTCTACCATATTTTCCACTATCTGGCTGAAGGCCAAGCTTCATATTCCTTTGAAAATGTAGATCCTGTTGAGGTTTTGTCTATTTCAGTAAGTTGCAGAAAGTGGAGACTAGATCTTCAGATCTAGGCCATTTCAGTGCTCATTTTCAGTGGAGGTTTCTACTCAATTGGGAGATTAGTATTGAAGGAATTGAGCATCATTTCCAGATCTTGGCATCATGACAACCACACTTTATCCCCTACAATGCAGTATAGATCCAGATCTTTGTAATTTCTTAAGAATCAGTTGCAGGGTGGTTCAGCACACCATTTGGAGAGCTGATTTTATGAGTGTTGAGGATCTGCCCTTCACTATGGAGATCTATTGGAGGAGGTCATTCCACTGTTCATAGTAGATCAAATCCACTTTCTAGATATGTAATTTTCAGTAGATCTGTAGACTTAAAACTCAGATCTACAATTTGTACTTGGTTTTTTGCTGAAAACCCCAAGGGGGTTCTTTAGAGGAGCTTGTATAGTGCATGAATATGAAATAGATATCACTTTTTATGCACATAGCAGCTCTAGATCTGATGTAAAACCTACTGCTATTGTAGAGGTAATAAAATAACTTTTTCATGGTATTCCAACTTTAATATATGGTTGCAGCCCCTCTTTTTTCATATTTTGGGCTATTATGGCATGGGAGACTTGTTTAACTATGAAATAGTGATTTGTTTCTGATTTCGTTTTAGATTTGGCTGTTATAATGTCATATATAAGGAATACATGAGTTTTATTTTACTTTTATTGCATATATTTCTAAAAATTGCATTATTAATGCATGTATTGCTGAGTTTCCCCATTTCGGAATATTACACCAAGACCTCCCCCTTCACTTGAAACTGCTGATGAAACCTTTGTTTCTCCTTCTCTACTTATTATAGGAGTATCCTTAGTTCAACATTCTCCACCTAAATGATTTGGTTTATTTCTTCAAGTTCTTGGATCCATGCTGCATTTGGTGCCTTCTTCATTTTTGGCACAACATATGCTGAAATATTTCCCTCATCGCCTGAATTGGAACCCAAGTCGATAGGTCCATCTTCTGTAATCCCAAGGGATGTAATATTAATTTCATCACTTGAGTCCGAACCCATGTCAATTGGCCCCACACTGGAGAATCCTACAACTATGATCTTTTCATCATCATATGATTCATATTCTTGGTATTGTTGCATAGTTGCAACTGTCTTCTACTTCTCTTTTCTGTCCTTCCTCTTAGGCCTCAACTTTGGATGTAGTTTCCAACAATTCTCCTCATCATGCCCTTCTTTCTCACAATGATTATAACAGTGTTTTTCTTCCTTTCTCTTAGTTGTTTCTATCCTACTTAGGTGGTGTTCTTTCTCATACTTCCCCATGCTTTTAATATGTACAACCTTCACACTAGCTTCATCAGAATTTTTAGGTTCAAATAATAATAACGAATGAAGAAAATAACTATCCAAAGAGCTAATATATTTCATCAACGTGTCAAGAGTGTCTAGTGGAACATTCAATGCTTGTGCTTGTTTCTTAAACTCCTCTGTAAAATTTTGAAATTTTTTACCTTTAATTTGTTTCAAATGTTGTTATTCCATCATGTCTTTCTGTCTATAACCCAATGGGTAAAATTCACCTCTTAAACCATAAATGCACTCATACCAAGATGAAATAAGTTTGCAACTGATATTACCACATTTCTGTAATTTTCCTTCACACCATAGGAGAGAAGTGCCACTAAGTCGAAGAGATGTTAGCTAGATATTGGCTTCATCTTCTCTTATTTGTTGTATGTGACAATATACTTCAACCTATCTAGTTTAGTTATTTATATTTTCTTCATTGATTCTCCATTAAGCACAGGTAAATCAAATTTGACATCCAACTTAAAAAATGGCTTTTTCGATGCATCCATATGGTGCCCGTTGGAATGAAAAGAAGAGGAAGAAGAAGAAATTTTACTTGAAGATGGAGAGGGAGGGGGTTCTTCTCCTCAACCTTCATGATTTACCAAGGCATTATCATCCGATTATTTATTCTCTTGCTTCATTGTCTTCTATATTCTACAAAAATTTTGTCCACTTTTTCCACCATGGCATAGAAGGGCTTCTAATAGTTTTACTCTTCCTCCAAAACCACATCTTCATCTACCATTTTTTCTCTTCATGTTGCACGCCCTGCTTCTAGATCAAGGGATTTAATTTTTCCTCTGCCTATTTGGAGCTTTCCCGTGGTTATAATACACTTTCAAATCAAATCAATAGAAGATCGATTCTAATACCAAACTTGATTTGGATATTTTTACTTCAAAGATGCATACAAAATTACATATAAAATAACATGCAACCATGGAAGCATATCACATGAAATAAGTAGAAATGAAAGGCAAACATGAGAATCAAAACACAATAGATTGGTAACTAATTTCACCTAATGTGGGCTATGTCTCCAGGCACTTCTCAAAGGGGGGATGTGACTTAATTAATATTAGTAAAAATAAAATTACATGCATGTATAAAAAGATACCTTATAACTCCACTTTCGGGGATGGCCTGAAAATGAACACCTATGCTAAAAAAAGGGACTGCAATGTTGAATTACTGGCGTGAAATCATGAAAAATGACTATAATTTTTACCCCGTTATGACTTGGTCAAAATATAGACCCTTATGAATATCAAAGGTTCCCCTATAGATTCCTTCTCATTGGTTTACTAAAATTTTGTTGCTCAAATGTCAAATCTAACTTCACCATTGTGCTCCCTACGTACTTTTGAGTAAAATGAATATAAACTTGACCTAGTTCTGAAACTGTGAAAATTTGGCCCCAAGGGAACCTTTTAGATTCCTCATGATTCCCAAAAGATTCCTCCTTGCCAGTTGACTGAAGAATTATTTCTCAAATGAGGAGACCGATCACACCATCAGATTCCCTTCAATATTCTGGTTTGTTTGAGTATAAACTTGACATGATTTTGTCACTGTGAGAAAACACACTCTAGGTAATCTTTTAGATTCCTCAAAGATTCTGGATGATATTATTTTTTCAAATATTCTAGGGAATATTCCCCTAGAATATTATCACCTTGAAAAGTGTGCCCAAATCCTAGTTCCTCTCTCGGCCCTCTATGTCAGGGTTCTTGTTGGAGCGGCCCCCCCTAGGGTTAATTTTGATAAAGTTTTGTACATATTTTGTTGTGGGTGCTACGTGGAAGAGTCAAAGGGGCTTTGGGGTAGGTCAAATCCCCTATTCAATGTAAATGGGTTTTAAGGGAAAACTAGGAGTCTCAAACCATGGTTTGAGACCATGGTATCTGCGCGCTAAGATTAGTATAAATATAGATAGATCGAGTCAGGTAAAGATATTGTATGCCCGATGATGTATGTTTTCTAAATATTTTGGTCTAAGTCTGGGTTTTTTAGGTAGAAATGCTCTTGTTGGCTGTTTGTGCAGAGACCATAGTCCTAGCTGTGTGCAGAATCTGCTGGTTGTGTGCATGGAAGGGTAATTGGCATTAAAGGTCTGAATGTATTGGAACTGTTATATCTCTTAATAAAGAAGATTGTTTTGGAGAAGTAGACATTGTTATGCGATTGATTTTATTTATATATTATTTTCTTTGAGATCAGTATACGTTCTGTGATGTGTTATATTTACTTCTATTTATGATCAATACATATGCATGAATGAATGAAGTCTCTTATGTGTGATGTACACTACTGATGAATATATTTGATTAAGTACATCTATTTACCATGCGTGAATATATAAACTACATTCTGGGATAATCTACGAAGAGTTAATCTTTTGTTCTACCGATTTGTTAAGGCACGCACTTGCATAATATCTCATAAGTTATCTTATAAGTCTGTTTAGGGACACCACATTAAATTCTTCGTCAGCGTGTGGAAACCTGGTTATAGCACCCCCTATTACTACTTCGAGTGAGACTTTGATCTATGCAAGCAGGCCATTTCTGAAAGGGCTAGTAGTTGGAGGGATTTTTGGTTGCATAATAAATCTGGACCTGGGTTAGGACCCCTCAAGCTAACAAATGGTTTCGTTGCTAGGACCAGGATCATTTTGAGGGAGAATTGATGTATTGGCATCCTATGCAGAAAAAATTACAAGCTTTTTTGGATAGAAAGATCCTTGAATTCGCGATCCAAGAGAATCAAATTTTTAAATCATTTGCTAAAGATTGGGTTCCAAAGTATATTTATACAAAAGTTCACGAGATATTCTTCACATTCTTTGCAACTGAGCTACATGAATGGTTTTCTTGATTGACTGAATTTAATACCTACTTAAAGGACGTCGCAGTCACTTAGTGGAATCCAAAATTGGTACAATAGTTAGAAATTACCAGCAAAACGATTACCTACAAAATAGATATTTGGATTGATCGTGTTCTGGGAGGATTTGTAACTGAGTTTTCTATTGATTATTTTTTGTCTTATTTTGAAACAAAAAGGATATTATTCAAGGGCCCTAGAGGTAAGTTCCTATGCCCTTTGAAGTTGTGAATTAAGATGTTATTGTGTGAAGATATCATGTGAATGTACCGAAGAGGCCCGAATATACGTAGCAGAAAAATTATCGCGTGGATCTTGAAGAAGGGTTTATTTACAGTCCTCTCAAGGGTATATATGATAGTGATGATGAACTAGACACTAGTAGCTCTAGTGAATCTGCATGCAATGGAGAAGAAGAAGTCTCGTAAGATCAAAATAATCAGGGGGTGTTGACCATAGTTCGAATCCCATCCAATCCACTTCCAAACTCATCTCACGCGCCATCCACTCCACCTCCACCTCCACCTCCACCAAGCGCAAATATGGCTGCATCTATGAAATTTCCCACTTTCAAAGGTATTGGGAATGAAGATACATAGAAATTATGGTTTGTCACTGACATTGTATGGAGAGCACAATGGGTTAATAGTGAAAACGTTAAGAAAGTGCAATTAGCCACCACTTTTCAAGATTGCATGTTGGACTAGTATATAAGATATGTATTGGTGAACCCTAAGGAAACTATGAACGATCTAAAGGATTCCCTAAAAGAACAATTCAAGAAGCCAAAATTATACCCACAATGTTTCATGAAGTTGAAAGAGATTCACCATGAGTTGAATGAATCTGTATGGGATGTGAATCAAAGATTAAAGTGCACTATCAGAGATGGTGGATGCACTATCAATGATACCCAACAAAAGGAATGGTTTATTTCTATGCTTCTCCCACATCTGTGCCAATCCTTAATTCAACAGAAGATTGCTATGTAGGTTGAGGCTATAGAAATTGTAATGAAGCTAGAAGCTGCGCCGATGCCTGCTGTGATCAGAACTCAGCAGATTGAGATTCAATTAGAAGAAATGCATTCGGAGTTACATAATCTACACAAAGATAAGGGAAAGTAGGTGTGCGTGTATCAATGGTGCATACAATGCAAAGTTACCAGGCATCATAAGGATCAATGTCTTTTGTTCAATGATTATCTACATGTTGGAGGACCAACCCACTGAAGAGTGTGCTTGGACCAAGTGGGACACCTCCTGTATGGTGCGAAATTTGTCTGTTTACGGGTCTGCATGGGACATATTACTGTCCAAGGATTGTAAAATATATTCCTGAGCTAAAGAAACTCTTTTGTAGTTTTTTTCTCATCACTAGGGCATGATGAAAAACACTATAGAAGTTTTGATTTATTGATTCACAAAGCTGAGATGTATAGAATGCAGGTTGAACCGACCTCCCCATAATACCCATTTGGGCGTGGTGGATTCTAGACTAAAGGAAGATAACGAGGAGGAGGATCAGCTGGTCGAGGAAGGGGACAACTCATCTGCTAAAATTGTTGAGATGTTGGTCATTATGCATGCGACTTTCCAAACCATGCACAAAAATATTGCAGGTACCGTAGGCAGTTTGATCATGTAATTGAATATTGTCATATTTTAATTGCTAAGATGTAGTAGAAGAAGATGCAGAATCTAACGTAGAATATTCAGATGGTAAGGGTGGAGCTCTATGAAGAGGATCCTATCGTGGATGTCGTCACTAGAAGTGGTACAACCATTGGTGAGGAAAAAGGAAAGAAGTCAAATGCTATTCTTTTGAACCAAAAGGCACCTGAGGAAAAGGATGGATTTGATTTGTAGTGTGAAGAAAACACTTTTGTAGAAGCAAATAAGGGGTTTTCATAAGCAATCACATCAGCATCAGGATGTGGCTGGAGTAGATGAAGAAATAAAGCCATTATTACAAGCTTGCATCAAAATATTGCGCAACAAGAAGGTAGTGGAGAATCTTCAATCATTAACAGATAACTGTGCAAAAAAAGAACAACCTCGAATGGAATAGAAAGTTTTCAATAAGATCTATAAGAATAAAAGAAGAATTCAGCGAGTGATGCACTTATCTTCTCATATTGGTGCCTATGAGATGGATCAGGTAATTCTGGATCTAAGATCATATGCAAATATCTTACCTAAGAAACCTTGGCAGGGCATCAGAGAGCCTAAGTTGGAATGGTCTACTATTCATCTTTGCATGGCAAATCAACAGAAAATCATTCCATTAGGAGGACTCTCGCTGGTGGTATTAGACATTGAAGGAGTTAAGGTGCTTGCAGATTTCGAAGTCATATCGATTGTGGATGATAATGACCCTTATCCTACGCTTTTGGGTTTAGATTGGACTATTGATATGGATGGCATCATAAATATGAAGAGGAGAAGTATGGTATTTGAGAACAATGGGACCCGAGTTGTAGTGCCCCTAGTTCCTACATAATGTGAAATATATACAAAGCTGGTGCACGTGGACAATGATGTTGACCATATCTATAAGCAGATTGTGTGAGATGATGATTGGATAAATACAAAAGTGAATGAAGGAATTAACTGGGAAAATATAGTTAGTACTTCTAAGATTCAAATGAAGAGCTGTAGAACTGGAAAAACTAGTTACATGAAGAATCTGAGCTGTGTTGCAATCGAGTGACTAGATTTCTTCATTACATATCATTACAGGTAGGATAATTGTCATATTATGATGGTCTAACTAATGTGAACATGTTTTTATGAGAATTTGAAAGAACTGTTACAGAAGGACATAGATTCCATGCACTGGATATAGCACACTAGGTGTCCCAAGGGAAAAATTTTGGGATGCGGAAAAACATTGTTTCTCCTAATGTCAGACTTCCATTACATGACTTAAATGTCGATTGAGTGACAGTATTTTTGACGTTTTTTTGGAGTCGTCGCAATTTTGACTTTCAAATTGTTCGTCTCTCTTCCAACGTTTCACAATGCATTGCTCTTCCGACGTTTCTAAACATTGCTATACTGATGCCAACAAACACCATTACCGACGTTTTGAGCATCTCTCTTCTGACGAAATGAAAATATATTAAAAAAAGTAACGTCGTAATATCTACAGAAAGAATTTTTTTTTAAAAGTAACATTGTAATACCGACAGAATCAAACGTTGGACTACCAACGGAAATAATTTTTTTGTTTTTAAGATTTAACGTCATAATACCGATGAAAAAAATGTCGGAATACCGATGAAAAGAAAATATTCAAAAAAAAATTAACGTCGTATTACTATCCTTGGGATTAATTGTTATGGTTTCCACTCTATCTCTATGAGGTTTTCTGTAATATCCCAAAATCAGGACTGCTAACAACGCATGCCTGAAAAATGCATTTTTCAGGAATGGCTACTACAGCTCTTGAAGTCAGCCCTTGGATCCCTTAGATCTTAGTATCTAAGTCCTAAATCCAAGGGAGTATCAAAAAAAAATCCTTCTGGGTGGGTTAAACAGATCTCCCACACCTAGTTGTCTTCAGAAAGTGCCCAATGAAGGGACTGCAACAATATAAAATAACACTGCCCATAAAATAATGCAGTTCTAGATGGTAGTAGAAGTAGGCCAATATGATAGCTTGAAAATAAATTATACAATGATAAATCATATTTACAATAAAGCCTGATCAATGTACAGGAGAAAGAAAGAGACTTTATGGAGAAAAACCCTCTAAAAGAGGTGCCGCAACAAATGTATTTCACTACAAAGCCATGACAACATTATTTTTATGAGTAAATAGCAGTTGTAGGTTACAGCTTAGATCTAGGATAGATCTGTGTACAAAATATTAGATTTGTATCAGATCTTTACACTAGATTGTCTCTATTTTACATACCCCTTGGGGTTTTCAGCAAAACATGAATGTACAGGAGTAGATCTGAGATCTACTGAAGCAGATCTGCTGAATGATTCAGAATTTCTGAAGCAAATGTAGCAGTGACCAAAATAGATCTAAAACACACATGGATTAGTCGGGTAATCCATGGATCACCACAGTGAGAGAAAGACTCCTCTACACCAGAGATCTCTCCTCCAAATAGATGCCAAACACCTTGCAACTCTTCTCTGGAAAAATAATGCAAATATGGGGAAAAAACTGCACTGTAGGCTTGAAGCTCAGGTTGGTCTGATGCCAATATGAAGATCTGAAGCTCAATATGCTAATGCACTCTTCCAGGAGGTTAAAAGACACACTCACTAAGAAGAGGCACTAGTACAATCTAGATCCCAGCAGATCTAGTCTCCCACTTGCTACTGCTCACAAAGACAACCAAACCCTCAATAGGATCTGAATTGTAATTGGAAGAAGAAGCTTGGCCAAATGCCTGACAGTGGACCAAGAATAGCAAGACTCTTCCAAGAGGCCTCTCAAGGAAAGAGGAGGATTCCTAAACAAGAGATCCTTGTGCTAAGCAGCACAATTCTCAGCTAAACAGCTAGAGAATGAGGAGTGTCTAAACAGACAAATCCTTCCAATACAATATGATCAAAAACCTCCCTCATGCTTCCCTCCTCTTTCATTTATAGGATGAAAGCCTTGCAAAACCCTAAACCATATCAAAGGTTTAGCTCCTTTCACATTTGGAACCTCCAACTAGATCTGCGTTGTTTATCTTGGTTCATTGCATCTGGACAATGACATAGATTTGGTCCTGTTGACCTAGTCAATTGTCACAATCCCCTTTCACACATGAAGGAGTTTCATTAAAGCAGCCTAGATTTAGCCTTGTTCATATGGGCATTGATTTATTTTACTATTTTAGGAGTTTAATTTGTCCTCCTTTACAATTTTATTCTTGAACATGAAAATGAAAACAAAAAGGAATATTCCTATTAGCTTGGGCTAATTAGGAATATTACAGTCCTCCCCTCAAAAATGTTGCTTGTCCTCAAGCAACTGATAAGGTGAGTGCTGCAACTCATCTCCTCCTCCATTGGTGTCACAAGCAAAGGATAAGCTTCTCTCATAAGCTAAGTGATCACCAAACCATCCATTCATGACTTGTCCCAACAATATCCTCATGAGATGCAACCAGCTCCTCCCATAAGGAAACAATGAATCACATGAAACAACCATGGTTTTCCCAATTCCCTCCCTGAAATAAAAAACATAAGGTACAGGGAGTGTGGTCATCCCATAAGGCACATGCATACCTCCCCTCCTTCCTCCATTCATCCCCATGAAAAGTACAAGCAAATCATCAATATAGGGAATCGAGACAATGTACAAGTAAGCAGAAATATGTGTACATGGACGCAGATCATAGTCCCACATGTGGAACCAGCGCAAAGCATCGCCTACCTGCATCAAACCAAGATGTGGTAAGTGGTTTTCCCACCACTTACTTGCTGCCCAAGTCATCTCACTATTACAGAAAATGTGAGATATATTTGGTGCTTTTTGGAAGCACCCATCATGAAAATAAATCTCCCTTTGCACATCAAGGGAGTGGCCAAACTCAGCACTCTTAGTGGCCCAACAATTGCCATGACATTTACATGATACATTGCTCCTTTTAGGAGTCATGGCCTGCATACAAATGGTAAAAGAACATGTACAAATAGAAAAATAAACTTGCTTTACATGAACATATTCTTTACCATCAAAATTACCCATACACATGGAGTTGTGCAAGAAATTTCTCCTCTTTCAAAAGAAGGAAATTTTTCCAATAAGAGCCTTATGGAAATTTACAATAAATCCCAATCAATGTATAGGAGAAAAAAAGAGACTTTATGGAGAAAAACCCTCTAAAAGAGGTGCTGCAACAAATGTATTTCACTGCAAAGACATGACATCATTATTTTTATGAGTAAACAACAGCCGTAGGTTACAAATAAGATCTAGGACATATCTGTGTAAAAAATAGTAGATCTGTATCACATCTGTACACTAGACTTTCTCTATTTTACATACCCCTTGGGGTTTTCAGCAAAACATGAATGTACAGGAGTAGATCTGAGATCTACTGCAGCAGATCTGCAGAATGATTCAGAATTTTTGAAGTAGATGTAGCAGTGACTGAAAAATATATGAAACATACATGGATTAGTTGGCTAATCCATGGATCACCACAGTGAGAGAAAGACTCATCTACACCTGAGATATCTCATCCAAATAGCTGCCAAAACACCCTGCAATTATTGTCTTGCAAAATAGTGTAGTTCTGGGGTAAAAAAGCATTGTAGGCTTGAATCTCAAGTTGGCCTGATGTCAAGATGAAGATCTGAAGCTCAATATGCTAATGCACTCTTCCAAGAGGTTAAAAGGCACACTCACTGAGAAGAGGCACTAGTACAATCTAGATCTGAGTAGATCTAGTCTCCCACTTGCTACTGCTCACAAAGACAACCAAACCCTCAACAGGATCTGAATTGTACTTGGAAGAATAATCTTGGCCAAATTCCTGATAGTGGACCAAGAATAGAAAGACTCTTCCAAGATGCCTCTTAAGGAAAGAGGAGGATTCCTAAAAAGGAGATCCTTGTGCTAAGCAGCAGAATTCTCAGCTAAACAGCTAGAGAATGAGGAGTGTCTAAATAGACAAATACTTCCCATACAATATTATCAACAACCTCCCTCATGCTACTCTCCTCTTTCGTTTATAGGATGAAAGCCTTGCAAAACCCTAAACCATTTCAAAGGTTTAGGTCCTTTCGCATTTGGAACCTCTAACTAGATCTGCATTGTTTATCTTGGTACATTGCATCTGGACAACGGTGTAGATTTGGTCCTATTGACCTAGTCAATTGTCACAATCCCCTTTCACAGATGAAGGAGTTTCATTAAAGCAGCCCAGATTTAGCCTTGTTCATATGGGCATTGATTTATTTTACTGTTTTAGGAGTTTAATTTGTCCTCCTTTACAATTTTATTCTTGAACAAGAAAATGAAAACAAAAAGGAATATTCCTAATTAGCTTGGGCTAATTAGGAATATTACATTTTTGACCCTCTATTATGGAAAATCTCTAAGAATTTTAGACACAATATTGAAGGCATATTAAGGGGGAAAATCCTTGTCTCTTTCTGGAACCATTCAGAGCTCAAAAATACAATGGATTAGCCTTGAACACAAAAATATAGCTTAGGTTTCGGCCTCAGAAATCTAGCCTATTTTAGCCCTATTCTAGATTGATTCCACCTTTTGTTTTGACTTGTGTGAGCCCTAAATTATCCTGTAAAATTTTTTGGCACTCCAAACTATGATCCAAGCCCTTGATTGTTTGAAATAAAGCTCACAGTTAATTCGTCCCTCCATCTTAGAAGCATTTTTTATTTTAGAGAGCAATTCTATAGGAATTGATTTGGGAACCTTGTTCAAACAAAGCATTACATACATCTTCTCAGTCATCTTGGCAAACAAATTCAGTGACATAAGGTTGTAAGGCACAACCATTTGAGGCACATATCATTATTACTAAGATTGTCCGTTGGGCTGATCCAAGGGCATAACCTGATACAAAGTACCAATATTAGGGTCTAATTTGGAGATTTCCGGCAGAGCAACTAATGGTGAATTTACATTGTGATTGAAGCATGTCCTTGAGAATCTTGTCTACAAATTGAGGTAAATCATGTTGAAAAAGTAAGACCTAGTATACCTTGTGCAAGTTTTACATTTGACAATGGATCTGAAGGGTATGTCTACAGCCCTCCTATGGGACATATTTTTTGTATAGTGGTGGCCTAAATAGTGTCCTTGTAAAGTTCTGAAGCTTATGCTTGTGCTACAATTCTGAGAAAAAATATGATAATTTCCAGCATCCTTTATCTGAAGATTACAATATTGAAATTGAAAGTTTAAAGATTGCTAAATCACAAACTTATGATCCCACTAAATTCAATGTATTTGTATCTCCATCAATGTCAGTTGTCATGGATAGAGAAGGGTTTAAATATTCAGAAATAAGAAGGTACTAGTGTATGTGGAGCAGAACGTTAAAGATAACAATGAAAAGATATCAAGGGTTTAATTCTGAAGCTTATGCTTGTGCTACAATTCTGAGAAAAATTATAATTAACTAATTGTAAGTGAAATATTGATTCAACCCTTCTTAACGTTTCCAACATATAAGATATCAATGAAAAGGACCACAACAGATAAACTTACTCAAAATGTCATATGATATGCAAGCATTAAGTATAGCACGTTGTTCAATTTTATTTTTAGTAATATAACTCATACTTTGGTTATTCTAAACATTCGTAGGAGTAGTGTGTTACATACAGTCACCCTGAACATCATCAGAAACAAGGCAGCTGCAGACAGGACTTACGTTAAAAAAAGCTACAAACTTTACCTCTTTTACACTAAAAGACAACGACAACCTGTGTACTTGAGTTTAAATAGGACCCAAAAGAACCAGGAGAATTTGATGCCTACTACTAATTTAACAAATGTAGTATAAATTTATCTATGTTCTGAAAAAGTATCAATATCAAAGAATTTTAATGTTTCCATAGTTTCCCCCCTAATAGAGAAGACTTACTATTCAACAAAATAAATTATCCAAAATTGCATTTAAAATAACTATTTAAAACCATCTTCCCCTGTGTATGTATACACTTTTTTTTTTTTCAAAACAATCATAAGAAATTTATTTTTTGTACCACATCTAAGTACACACTCATAAGTTATAGTTCAAAATTTCTCTAGAAATAACAAAAAGCACATCTTCAAGTAAAAAGCATATTCTTACAACAATTTCGCTTGATTCTATGGATAGGAAAATATTTTTCCTTGGCATAGGTTGATCATTGTCACATACACACAAATTATATCATTCTACAATTATGGCTCATGTTATTTGACAAAATTTATTTTCAAATGGAAGTACCAACCATTTTTTCAACCTAATTCTGAGCATGAATTTACAATCCAGATTCCAGGGAGCCTTATCTACTGCATAGTTACCCACAACATCTTCAGATGGCACTTCTTCTTCAATGAGATTACTAACAAGTTTTTTAACCTGCTCCAAAGTACCATTCTACAAGGAAAACACATTATTTTCAGTATAGTGCACTATTTTCAGTATAGTGAACTATAGGGGGCACTATTTTCAGTATAACTTTGAGGACTAACCCCTTCTCATTTTCTTTCCATTCTTCTCTCTTCTTCTGTGACCATATGAATGAGGTGTTTTTTAGATTACTATTCAGCTTGGGTAGTCTAAATACCTTTATGTCATCAGGTGAATGAAATAGCATTTTTCCACCTCTTGTATAGGGGACCCTGCTTAGAGGTTTACACTACATTTGGAATCAATGTGCCTTTGCGCGTGGGGTGTGCCCATTTGAGGTAATGACTCCCCTCGTTCCTTAGCGGTCCTAAACACCTTTGGACTCCTCAAGCATGAAATCACTTGGAGGTAGACAGGTCAATCTTAGGATCTTTTTTATTTTTATATGGTACAAATTGTTTTTTTTCTTACGTCTTTGATACTCCTAGAGCACGAAACCAAGTGTAGCTAGATGGATCAATATTAGGAACTTTTTTATTCTTTTATTGACCAAATGGTTTTATTTTTACATCTTTGAGACTCCTACAGCATGAAATCAACTGGACCTAGACATATCAATCATAGGAGCTTTTGATTCTTTGATTGTGTTGGGGTTCCTGTGTTTTGGCCAGATTGGCAAGACCAAAAGACAAGACAACATCAAACCACTTTGGGACCCTAGGATCTAGCCCTCCTGGATCCAGAGAGGGATATCTCTATAAAAGGCAAAGAATGATATTTCTTTGAAGCTCAAAATGAGGTGTTAGGCTAGGTATGAAGCATGAGGGGTTTTAAAATGATTCGGTTGTTGGGTTAGAGATCATTAACTGAGAAGGTCATCGGAGTGAAAGGAACAAAGTAGCAGGATGTTTCGGCAAAAGAAGATAGGTCAAGAAAATGCCAATCCATTGGGCTAGGGATTCATGAAAGGCAATTACCTGCATAACAACTAACCAAGGGTTTCCATAAGGCAAGTCATCTATACTAAAGGATCTTTTAGATAGATGGTGGAATGGGACATTAAGGAGTGAAGTGAAAGAAGGAAAGAAACCCAAGTGCAGTCTGAAGATCAGGTCAGATGTCATTTAAATCCAGACCTACTTTGACATACTCAGAGGAAACTCTCAATGAGGACACGAAGGGTAGCTTAAGATCAGGTCAGAGGTCATTTAACTCTAGGCCTGCTTTCAGCATACTCTCAAGGAAAAACAATTAGAATTTAAACACAGAGCAAGGCGTAAGATCAGAGAAGGAATTTTAACCTTCAATGCTTTTGACACTAGCTCAAGAGATCTTAGAAAGGCCAATCTGTTGGAAAATGACCTCAGTGGACAGGGCTAACTCTAAATCCCCGTTATCCCAATTCTTCCAGCTTAAACCCAACCAAAACATCTAAGCAGCAAACCTCAAATTCAAACATCAGTAAGCATGGGTAATACCAACATCTTTGACTGGTTAAATTACAGGAATTCGTTCTCAGATAGACAATAAGCAGAAAACATCAAAGATAAGAAGAGCAGGAAAGAATTAGGGTACCATGCAGGGGTATATCCTAAGCCTGATTTACTGATTCTTATCAGAGAATAATGGACAACATGAATAATGTAATGAGACAATTGCAGTAAGGAAAACATCACATGTAATATAGACCAGGATCCTGTGAAATTTTCTTGTTCGATTGATGTGCAAAACCAGTCACATACTTTGAGCTCAATGGCTTATTACAGTCCAAACTTCTCCTCCCAACCTACTAAATTACAAACTACTAAGCTACTTCCCCCCAATAACAGTTCTAAAAATCGAATGAATCCCTATCAACCAACAACAACCTTTATAATGTATTCTTCAGGGGTTCTTATAGAAAAATGAGTAACTGTGGTAGTAGATGTAATTTTAAATGATTCATTAACACAGAGTGAGAGAAGTGTTCATGCCCACTCTGCTTAATGGCTCTTCATTGTACTCTGTAGTCTAGTTCGAAGTTCTTTTCAGGTATAAAATAACTTCAAGTATGTTCTTTGAAGTCCTTTCTAGCTATTTGGTACTCTGTAATGCCTTCTGGAATAAGTAACATGGATAGAAAGTCTGCAGGTCTCCATCCTTCCATAACTGTTGTCCTGACAGTTTTTTAGAAGCTTCTGTCAGTGCACTAGCTTTTAGGGGCTCAAGGAGGCATGGAGAACGTTGTAGGAAGGTGTCCCTTTTGGAAGAAATACGTTCTACTGATGCTGTAACACTGATATGACTTGTTTGTGTGCTTTAGGCCTTATTAGGCCTCTTAATCATCTTCATGGTCTCTATCTGCGTCTTTATCCTTTTAAACACGAGATTAAAGCATTAAATCTTCAAAATCAAGCTTGAAACCCTTTAATCCTCTTGCTGATACACTTTGCCACTATTGTGGTGGCCTTTCTGCACTCTCAGTCACAGTGACTGTGACTGTGGAGAACAAAATGCGTTTACTGCTCTATAATCCCTACAAGAACATGATAAAATTGTTATAAAATCTAGGGGAGTGGTGGAAGATTTCTGTGGAGGCCTGTGGAATGGTGGCAGAAATGGTGGATGTGGTAAAAAATGGGCGAAAAATCATTAGAATGGTGAAGAAACAGGGTTGATGAAAATTCGGTGCGAGGAGGACTCTGGGCCATCGGATTAGATTAGCCAAGGGCGATCAACGGTCGAGATCCACCGGGGAAATATTTTTAGAAGGTTAAGCGGAAGAAATAAGATTTAATGTTAAAACCCAAAATTTCACGTTTGGGTGAATTACAAAGAAAAATAATTAAAATGAATGAAAGTGGGGCGCCTCTGGTGGTGGGACCGGAAGGGCAGAGGGCGATTAAATGTGAACCGTTGGATCTTAGGAGGAGATCAACGACAAGGATTAAAGGATGGACTCTTTGGAAGGTCTAATGGATGATAAAGGACAGGGACACGATATAGTGTGGATCGTTAGATTAGCTCATCATACGGTCGAGATTAAGGATGGAGGTTATGGGAGAAAAGGGGAGGAAGGTGGTTTTAGTGGCAAAACTGCCAGTGTCGCATGGCTACAAAACAGTTTTGAACTTTCGCCCAAAAAAATGAGATATATGTCATTGCATGACACGTGTCCTCTACAAAACCGCTTTCATCGCATGATTTAGAAATGTTAAAGCCCAGACGAAGAAAAAACGTGATATTGATGTTGACCGTTGGATATGGAGCGAAGAGCTCCGACGGTGGAGGATGGAGCGCGTTATGGGAAAGCGCACGGTCGGTTAAGTGTGATGAGGTCAAAGGAGGGTTGGATCTCAGCCATTGGATCTATAAGATGGACGGTCAGGATTTAAAAGAGGGAGCGGGAAGGCAAGGGGTATGTGAACAGGCAGAAAGAATGAGGGTCGTTAGATCTAAAGGTATAAACGGCGGGGATCAAATCGCAATGGAGGAATGGTAGGGGGCCAAAGCTCTAAGATTTTAATCTTGCGATTACACCAGGGCCGTTGGATCGGCAGACGGATCAACGGCTTAGATCCAATCGCAATCGGAGAAGGTAGGGTCCAAAACTCCGATGGTTGTTGTTGTGATTATGTGTGGGCCATTAGTTCAAGGCGAGATTGATGGTCAGGGTTGGATCGGGGATCACTAATCGGGGAACACATGGTGGCATTTAAGAATTGGTGTGAATGGTGGTGATGCGATTACGTGGCAGCCGTCAGATCTAGCGGGAAGATCAATAGCTCATATATGATCAGAGGGGTGAATGGAGAGTGGATGAGCACGATGCACGGTTAGCGCTGACTGTCAGATCTTAATGGATCAACGATCGAGATCGCGGTGGGGGTCTATTATAAGGGGACCAATCGCATCGGGAAAATATAATAAACAAAGGGAAAGGCGTTAAGAAATCTTCCGATTGCGATTAGCACCCAGGGCTTTACCGCCTAGTCCTGGGCGCTGGTCATATGTGGGGAAGTGGTTAGGGGCTTAGCTGAAAGGGGCTTAAGCCTGTAATGAAAAATAAGTGTTTTTAAGCCAAAAAGAGGATTTTTAAGGCTTTAAAAGGGGTTTCAGTAGGCAGCAAAGGAGATTTTAAGACCAAATAAGGGATATTATGAGGCTTAAAAAGGGCTTTAGGACAAAATGGAGGGTTAAAGAGGGGATTTTGTGGGGTTTGAAAAAGGGGAAAAGTGGTGGAAAATGGGGGTCTTGTGAGGAAGATATAGGGCAGATGAAGGCCTTTTTGAGCATTTTCTTCCACAAACAGTGAGGGCTTTCTCATGGAGTAGCAGTGAAGATTGTTTAAAGGGAAAATGACACAAGGAGGCTTCAATAATGATATTTTTTTAGAGGAAATGTATTTCTTGAAGGCTCAAAAAAAATTTAGCCACCTGTTTTCTTGTCAAAAAATTCATAGGTGGCTAACAGATTGTACAAATTGTATTTTATTCTTAATCATCACTAGCCTAAATTGAGATTGATCCTCTTCATTGCTTTGTTCCTTGTTCCCCTAAGATTTATTAGGAGCAGAATGAGCATCCTACTAGCAATTCCTAAAAAAATGCCCAAATCTATGGAAAATATTACACTTGAAAGGCAGTTGACAGTAATAAAATTCTTGGAGGAAGATCCTCTCATCTAGCAATAGAGGAGTGGCCTCCACCAGACCCTTATACAACTCGACCTCAACACAAATACAAGAAAAAAAAACTAGCATCCCTTGGGTTCTTCCACTTTAAGTAACTTCCCAAAGTCACCATCAATATCCTTTAGAATAGCCTTGTCCCAAAAGATCAACAAAAAAGGGGGATTCAAACCCATAACAAAACAAGGAGAATTCCTCCATTGGATTGAATTTTAGAGACCAAGGATTTAGATATAGTGCAACAATTCCTGGAATCCTATAAAATAAGGACATGAGAAAAAGATTAAATCCTAACCTTCTTCAGATATGAACAAGAAATCAAAAATCACCTCTTCAAAGTGAAAAGACAAAGAGTTGTCCCTACATATTTGGAGCCCAAAAATCTGAGATCCATATATCTACTACAATCAGACTATGACGCAACCCAGTGAATTTACATATTAATTTTCATCCTGTGAGGATGGACACTTTCCATCATGTTTCTGAAGTGTAGATCAACAGAGATGGGATCATTGCCTTTTTCACAAATTGGCTTGTTGGGGGAAGCTTCACAGGCATCAATAAGGTGGCAAACAAATTTTCAATAAATGTATTTGGATGATCAAAAGAAAGGTTGGATAAATTATTCGAGACTTGTGACATAAGAAGAATCATCCAGCTCGAGTAGTACCAAAGAGGGGTGTCCTAGCCCTAGGGAGGCAACAAAGATTCCAAATCAAATGCAACAAAAACAGCTAGAAACCCTAGCCAAGAGGAGATTGAGTGGAGCTAGACAACATATCATTTGCTATATTAATCAACCTATACCTTACAAATACATGCAAGATGTAAGTGTTATTATTTATGTCTTTAATGTTGAATGATCTATGACATATACCAAGATGGTCCATTATGTCTAGGTCAAGTGGTTGGGAGGAATGATCGTTATCCTCCCCACATAGCTTCAATTCTTGCAAGTACAATGTTGGGCTCTTAATGAGCATATTGTTCCGATGGCCTTAAGCCCTTTGTTCAGAATGCCATGAGCTTCTGGGGAATGTGCTTTACACTAGGTACCATACTCAGAAGAAGGGGTAGTACCCGATATGTATTTCATGGAAAAGAAAAAAACTAAAATTTAAATATAAATCTCTCTCTCTCTCCTCTTTAAACACACACACACATTGTATATGTACATATGTATGTGTTTCAAGATGGTAATGAAACAACCTAAAAGAATTGGAATTTATTAGGAGATTTTTTAAATTTCCCTTTGCATTCTTAAATGAATAGACATGCATATGAAAGAATTTAAAATGCAATAAAAGTATTTGCAATGAGGGAAAAACTAACCTGAAAATAAATCGCGAGGCTTGTGTACCCTTTCAGAGCATAAATTAATTTAGAAACGAATCATATCACAATCTGTTACTTGCATATGAGTATTTATGCTACAAAAGACATCTTAAGTCAAAGTGATATGGTTCAAACCTGTCAAACATGTTTTGCAATATACACTAGTTTAGGGTCCATTCCAGAGTCTTTGTCAACATCAGGCAATTCTCAGTGCCATTAGCTTTATGAACCATAGGATGTGCACGAGGAACCCATTGAGGAATAGGCATGGAAAGCACACCCTTGTTCAACATACCAATTAAGAAATTGTCTTTGTGCATGATACAAATTACAACATCATGAGCTGAAAGATATTTGACAACACAGAGTCACTGAATGCTTTGAAATTGAATGGTATTTTCCAACACATATGACCAGGAGATTGTTTGTATTTCCCGATCTGTAATTTTGAGGTTGCAAAAGAGGCACACACAACAATGTATCTAGTCCTTTGAATGCATTTTACTCTTCTTTTGTAGATCATAAACTTAAATGCTAATCTACAATCCATTTATCAAAGAGAGAGAGAGAGATGACCTGTTCTTATAAAAATCATGGATCTCAAGTGTGTCTTTCAGCTAGGCAAAAAATATCAGAAAATAGAATATTCAGTACAATGAAAATATCCCTAAATATACAGCCACCACCCCAGTGAAAATAGTAAATGACCTAAAAGGATTCTTATGGAATTCCTCCTTAGAAATATCACAAGGCTTACTGCCTGATCCAAATGCAAGTCCACATTTTTTGAGACTGTGCTAATCCAAAAATAATAAGATCAAACCTGAGACACCAATGATGAAGCCTAAACATGAAATCTCAGCTATCCACCGAGTCACAATACACCAAAGCCCCTTTCAACAACAATAATTGTATAAACATTCAAAAGGGCGATCTAGATCTTAAATTGGCCCCAATTTTACTCTTTCACCCTTAAGAAGGTCCAAAGGATTTTCAATGTCACCACTTGGCAATCTTTGATAATCAAAAAGCTCAATCTAAGGGGGTTCACTACTTAGCAGCCCTGTTGTTGCAGAAGCCTCGCCATGATACATTGTTGATGACCATTTAAAAAACCTCCTTGACACATTTGGACTCCACCTCTCACTGGACATTTTCATTAACCACACGGTGCAGTTTGAATACAAAACACCATTATACAAGGAAATCACTTCCTACTATAGGTTGATCTTAATTCTTGGGGCATTAGCCTACAAAAATAACAACACAGTGCACAACTATGTCATATAATTTTAGGTTTTATATGAGAAATAAATGTAATATTTCCACAATTAACTCTGTATAGTTGTGCATATCATAATTCCCAACAAGTAACTTCTCATCCTACAAAGAAAAACATCTTCTCTACAAACAGAGTAAGAGCGTGATGACGCTTGTGAAGGTTTTATGCATAAACATCTATAACAAATCTCAGGGAAAATCATTTATTCAGTTTTCCATATTTCAATAACACATTAGAAAACATCATAGTATAAGATGCTAAGTAATTCAAGATTATCAAAGACACATCCACTGCAAGCATTTATACATCCACTAGTGATGAGATTCTAATTGCAGATTTTGATACACAAAAATGCACAGTGCAACTCCTAACATAATATTTATAGTGTTATAACACTCTCAATTATTGGTTGACTTAAATAGCCGATTTGAGGTCCACAAGTTAACCGATCAATGAATTTTATCCCTAAGAATACTCTAAATATGTGCAATCTACAAACTAGGATCCCAATCTCCATAACTACAGCTTCGATTCAAATAATCTCAAATAGTTTGAAAGAAATATATAATATACAAAAAGAGAAAAAAAATGCATAAAAGTAATAAAAAAATACACACAAGTAATAGTATCATCTGAATAGAGTAGAGTTAGTATAAAGGTTTACCCAAAGATGAATGCACAATTGTTCCCTTGACTATAAATTTACAATGATTTCATAAATTTACATGTTAAGCTCTAAAATTACTCTAATTATTTGTACTCTTTGAGCAAGTATCTACCCCCTATGTTGCTATATAACCTGTAGCAATGAGGTTTTGGAAAGGTATTTTCCATTATACTATCTTTATCTAAACTTAATGGACAACATACCACAATCCCCACCTGTGTATGGACCAAATTTATGGCATTGTATCTTTTACAGGAAGAGCCATTGCAGACATTTGATTTGCAGAAACTAGGGAAACATAGATCCTAGAAACTTTAAACATTAATCATTTCTAAAAAGCTTGCTACCCCTGCCTCTAGATCAAAGCATGTAGAGAAGCAACAAAAGCCAAATTTTTAACCCAAGGGTAACTGGTAATGATTAAATGGTGCGGGGCATTGCAAGTGATCCCAGAAAGAAGTGAAAAACATGTATCCACATGCACATGAATCAAGCCAGTCACTGGGATGAAAAATAAAGCATGAACCTTAGCCACAGTAAAAAATAACCTCTTGATGATTATTTGTCTGCACCCCATGAACAAAATATACAAAGATGCAACAACCACCGACTATTTGAACCCAATGCAGGTAGCGATGAAGCATAAAAATAACCACAGAAGCCACAAGTGAAAAAATCATGTCCACCCACACCGGCATCAAGCCTGTAGTCAACTTTCCATCCAACAGATGACAGAATCATTAAAAGTAAGTGATAAAAAAAATGCTTTACCCTGAATTTTAGAAAAAGACATACGGCTAAGCGGTAAAGATCAAATGTTTCAGCCGAAGGGTACCTGGCAGATGGAAATGATTGTGAAATAATTAACAATTACTTTGTCAAAAATTTCATAACCTATAATAACCCATATCCACTGACACTAACATCAAGCCTGCATCTTGACAATTATTCAACATTATCACCCAAAAGGTGTACATGATGACAAAAACGTGCTAGTTCACTAGTAAAGCCAACGGATGATTGAGCCACCCACCAGGGTTCCATTCTGTTGTTGTCTACCCCACCAAAATGGCATATCCAAATACTAAATAGGGATGATGTTGGGTGCAAGTCCTAGGCGATTTTGACGAAATTATCCCTCTGGCCTGGAAACTAAGACGAAGGGAGTCCATGGGATGTGTTGCAACTTCCCTCAGGCTGTGTTTCTTGAAAAGCAACCTCGAAAAAAAATATTAAAAAAATGTTTACATGCCAATCACTGTAGGCCAAAAGCACCAAAGGAGCATTGAGCCAGGAGCCTAAAAAACACTATTGACACCCCTCTATGCTGACAGTGTTACACAAGACATAACTTTGTTAAATCATTTTCCGGGTAAACAATTAAATGTAGGTTCCCATCAATTCAGTTACAAGTTGTAGTAGTACACAACATATGAAGCAAGACCCCATGCTAATGTATTTGGCACTGGAAAAAGCAAGGGCCTCATAGACAGCACCACTAGATATCCTATATCTTAGGGCTTGTTATTTTACTCGAAAATAACAATTCACTATACCTGACATACAGAAAGGAATAACTCTAAAGAGTCAAGGTCAATTCAGTCCAAAAATAAAAAATAATATCCCAATAAAAAAAAATGATTCTGACTGCATAATACATACCTAAACCAGGAGACGACATTCATTCAGGCAAAAAAATTGTTTATATTTCTTTCCGCCACAAAACCCACCAAATATACCGAATAATATCCGAACCCTCGATCATGGAAAGAGAAATTGTCCCTATATTAATAGTGTAGTCCCTTATTATGTTAGTGTATCCCCCCATATTGTTATGATTGTGCTCTTACATTATTATTGTTAGGTCAGCTAGGGTTACATTGTGGCCCCACTAGGATTACATTGTGGCTCCATGGACTCCTATATATAGAAAGGAGGTTTTTTCATTTGTATCATCCAAGAATTGTTCATTCATGTAATGTATTGGAGGTTTCCCCCTCAAAGTGTCTTATTTCTAAGGCGTTGATACATATTTTCTTCTATTTTTGGAGCTGGTTTCACAACATTTGGTATCAGAGCTTTGGATTCTAGGGTTTCGCTGCCCGAAACAGGTCATCATGGAATTTTCGTTATAACCGTTTTTCTATGAAGGTTCAGAAGCTGAAATTTTGAGAGTGTGAAGCCGAAATCCTGAGGAACATTGTCGCAAAATTTTAGAGCTTGGTTCGCAATATTTTCGGAGATATGATCTATGGAAGTTAGGGCTTTTTGCAGACTCCTAAATATAGCCTAAACAGGTCATCGCGGAATTTGAGCTATAAATTTTGTTATACAAAGTTTCAGAAGCTGGAATTTTTATAGCGCAAAGCTGAAATCCTGATGAACATCTTCACAAAATTTTATAACTTGGTTCGTAATATTTTCGGAGATATGATCTGTGGAAGTTAGGTCATTTTTAGGCTCCCGAATTTCATTGCAAAGTGGTTATTGTGGGAAAATCTTCATAACTCTCTCTCTGAGCATCGGATTGGAATGTTTTAAAAAGTGGCTGCAAGTACACAGACTTTTGCTTTCACTATATCAATTTTAGGGCCGAAGGAGGAAATAGTGACACGTGGTAGGTCATACAAGTTCGCTCTACTGAACCAGTCCATAATTAGGTCATCATAGGAGATTTGACACAAATTTGTCTTAAAGAATCAAAATTAGGTCTGACCTGTGGAATTTGAAAGAGAATTCATAGGGCTACCTCAGTGCCAAATTTCACATATTGAATATCCAAAATCATGAAGGTAATTCAGTTTCAATATCGAGCTCCTCAAAATCAAGAAAAAGGTGTGTATTTGGTTTTTAAAATTGCATAACGTTTGTTTGAAAAAGAAGTTTGAAGTGATTCCAAGGGAATATTTTAGAATTTTTATCAGTATTGGGTTCTATAATGCCTCCAAAAGATAATTCCATACCCATTAAGCCCTAACAAAGTTATACTATGACGCATGAAGAGGAAGAATTGAAGTATGAGATATCAAAATTACGGTACCAAGTGCAACAAATTTCGATATTACGGAAAGCAACTGAAGATGACATAGATGGTTTAAAATTAGAAATGGAGGATAATTTAGATGTTTTGAAGGATCAAATAATAGCTAATATGGATGATAAATTAGTGGAAGATCACATCGAGCATCAACAACAACTTCTCCAACTCTCAAAGGATAACCTAACTTTTGTGCAAAATCTAATGAAAAAATCGGAAGATTGACATCACATCGAAAGAAGTTCTAAAGCAGTCACAGAAACAAGAACTTGACAAGTACGATCAATTTCATAGTATCTCAGCAAGTGGAATAAATTTTATGTAGAAGATTCCACATGGGAGGATGAGAATTTTATACTGAAGCATCAAGAAATAATCAAGTGTTGAGGACAACACTTGTTTGAAGGAGAGGGGCATGTTAAGTCCCTATATTAATAGTGTAGTCCCTTATTATGTTAGCATATCCCCCCATATTGTTATTATTGTGCCCTTACATTATTATTGTTAGGTCGACTAGGGTTACATTGTAGCCCCACTAGGATTACATAGTGGCCCCATGGACTCCTATATATAGAAAGGAGGCTTTTTCATTTGTATCATCCAAGAATTTTTCATTCATGTAATGTATTGGAGGTTGCCCCCTTGAAGTGGCTTATTTCTAAGGCGTTGATAGATTTTTTCTTATATTTTTGGAGCTGGTTTCACAACAGAAATTGAACCTTGGAAAACTGCCATGGTGCTAGAAATAATGTGCCCTAAACCCTGTATTGCAATTTTCTCCATTACGAAACCCTTGAAGAAGCAAATACTCAAAAACCCATTCTCTATTAAGAAAATGAACAAGCAGAATTAGAACCAAACAAGTGGAGCAGGAAAATAAATTTGAATAGGTCGATTAATATTTTAGAGTAGCTGCCAAATTAAATTTCCATGTGTTTTCCCTTAACGTCGTAAGACCGACGTTTTGTCTCCTAAAAGTCACAATAGTGACACTTGGCCCTAAATTATGCAAGACCAAAGGTATCCCTCAACATCGCAAGACCGATGTATGTCCCCTAAAAGTCAGTATTCCGACGGTTTTGACCTAAACATCGCAAGATCGATGGTATCCCTAAACATCGCAAGACTGACGTATGTCTCCTAAATGTTGCAAGACCGACATATGTCTCCTAAACATTGGTATTTCGATGGTTTTTCCTAAAACGTTGGTATTCTGATGATTTTCCTAAATGTCGTTGTTACAACGATACTCCAAAAACATCGCTAGAGCGATGCTTGTTGGCAGGATTAAGAAAAAGGAGAAAATTTGGGGAAATTTCTAACAATACGTCAAAAGTGTCAGAATTTTGACCATATGTACTAGTGGCACTGTGCTCTACTCCAAATCGATGGTGGGATACTCACAAAGGAAACTTTGGAAATTGGGAATAATTCACTCGAATGATGAGGCTATGATTTGAGTGTCCAACTTCTATAATGCAAGAGATTTATTCCGGAAAGGGTGTTCTATGCAGACATCTAGCAAAATGGACTGAGGTATGGGGCATAGATCCAAGACCACAATGGGTACACATGTTCATTCACACATTGAGGAAGGTACCTACTGATTGGTACCTAGAAACAGAGTTGTGACAAGGACCTAATGAGTGGTCTGTGTTGACCAAAAGTTTCATTTTAACCTTCAACTTTGAAAGTGGGTTTGATTGCTTCGGTAAAGCATTGCAAGGTATTCAGGAGGTTATCTTTAATACAACCAAATCATAGGTATACCGTGCCTCAGCAGCATGGGATGCACAGATGAGGGAAATTATCAATTGCAGAAATATCAGAGTTGAATAAAGTGAAGATGATCCAAGGAATATCACAATCCCTAATTCATAAGGAAAACATGCCGTTGTTGGGCCTTCCATTGCGTCACTAGATGTTAGGAAGCCTCTGAATATGAGATTAGTGAACATTGGAACAAAAGAAAAAACTTTAATTGGCAAATATTGGAGATTATTGGGACGACGATATAATGGGAAAGGTTGTTGAGTTGTTGACTGAGTATAAGGACCTGTTTCCTAAAATTTTCTCTGAGTTGAAAGAGAAAATTGGAGAGCTTGGGGTCATGAAGATCACTTTGACACTAGATGCTCGACCCATGAAGTAGAGCTCGTATAGATTAAACCAAAAATATAAGTAGAAAGTGAAGTAAGAATTGGATAAAATTGTTGTTGCGGGAATTATAAAACCAGTGGAAGAGTCTGATTGGGTGAGTCTTATGGTAGTGTAAGATAAGAATACTAAAGGAGAAATAAGGATTTGTGTGCACCTGTGCAAATTGAATGATTTCTACGTTCATGATCTGTTTTCAACCCCATTTTCTGATGAGATCTTGGAAAATGTAGGAGGACATGAGGCTTATTCATTTGTAGATGGGTTCTCAGGATATCATCAAATCATAATTTCACTGGAGGATATAAGTAATACAACCTTTGCAACAGAATGGGGATACTTTCAATATACAGTCATGCCATTTGGATTGAAGAATGTGTCTGATATCTTCTCGTGTGTCGTAGTTGCTGCATTGAAGGAATATATCCACAAGTTCTTCAAAGTCTACTTTGATGATTGGAATGTCTTTGGGTTGTTAAAAAAACATGTATCAAGTCTGCACCTAATGCTAGATACTTGTAGAAAATATCAGATCTCACTTAATTTAAAGAAGTGCATATTTTGTGCCCCATTCGGGATATTAATGGGTAATATTGTCTACCAAAAATGATTTATGGTAGATCTCCCGAAGATCACAATGATTGTTAATCTAGAAGTTCTTGCAAATTTCAAACAACTACACTCAATTTTGCAGCATACAAGATATTATAGGAAGTTCATTCAAGTTTATGCACTGATCACTGCACCCATGGAGAAATTGATCAAGAAGTATGCATCATTCTGTTGGGATGAATAATTTCAGAAGAGTTTTGAATTGATGAATGAGAAGATGGTTACTGCGTCCATATTGGTCTTTCCATATTGGTCAAAGGTATTTCATGTGCATGTTGATGCCTCTTGCATTGCGCTCAGAGCTATTTTAGCGCGACCAAGAGCCAAGGAGATTGATCACCCTATTACATTTTCAAGTAGGAATATATCAAGCACGGAGCACAATTATTCAACCATAGAGAGAGAAGGATGGGTGATGGTTTATACGCTACAAAAATTCCACCACTAACTATTAGGAGGAAAATTCAAGATGTTTACTGACCACTTTCCTTTGAAGTACCTGGTCAATAACCCTGTGTTGGGGGGGAATATATGGAAGTGGTTGTTTTTGTTCTAAGATTATGATTTTGAAGTTATTGTAAATACATGGAGACTGAATTCTGGGCCAGACCATTTATCGCACATTAAGAATAGAGAAAATCTGACTAGCTTGGAAGATGGGTTACCCGATGCAAAATTATTTTCTATAAAGGTGCTTAGTGATCATTTCCCTGATATCATTCATTTCTTGACTATTGTATGTGCACCCAAGGAGTATACATTGCAACAAAAGAAGGATCTTGCTGCATGCACAACTGACTTTATTCTCATTGCTAGTTAGTTGTATAAGATGGGTGCAGGTGAGATGTTGCGAAGATAGGTATTAGAATTTGAGAGATGGGCTATCTTAGTGGAGGTTCATGGAGGGGTTTTCAGAGGTCAAGCCACTGTGCAGAATATTTTACAAGTTGGTTTAGGGTGGCCCACGCTACACAATGATGAATATGCACATTTTCATGCATGCGATGTATGTTAAAGGAGCAAAAATCCATCGCACAGAGATGAGATTCCCTTGCACCCACATATGGCGCTGCAAGAATTTGATAAATGGGCCATTGATTTTATTGGACCTATTAACCCTCCAGGGAAGAAGACAAGTGTGTGTTAGATAATCAATACGACAAATTATGTAACCAGATGGGTTGAAGCTAAGTCGGTGAGGGATTGTAGTGCAGAAACAGCTGTGCACTTCATTTTTGAGAACATATTCTCTCAGCTTGGATTCCCTAAGATTATGATGAGTGATAAAGGTACACACTTTGTGAATGAAACTATTGAAGCTCTGAGAGAATAATTCTGGATTCATCATCAAAAGAGCACTCCATATCACCCACAGGTGAATGGTGCGATAGAAGCTTTCAATAAGATATTGGAGATTGCGCTCACTAATATTTGCAATGCTAACCAGAATGATTGGGATGTGCATGTACCTTTGGCTCTTCAAGCATATAGACCAACATCAAGAAGTTGAGAGGAAAGACATTGTTCTCAATGGTGTATGGACAAGAAGCTATGATGCTAATGGAGTAAATTGTTCCAAGTTTGTGCATTGCAACATTCACAAATATGGCTGAGCAGGACATTATGGAAGAATGGTTATCGCAGTTGGTCACGCTCAATAAGTATCACTTTATTACAAACTTCCATTAGCAAGTTCAGAAGGCGCGCAAAAAGGCATAGCATGATAGGCATATTAGATAGAAGGTCTTTAAGGAAGAAGATTTGGTCTTATTGTATGACAGCAAGTTTGCATGCCACCCAGGGAAGTTCAATATGCATTGAGTAGGACCATATATCGTTAAGGAAATCACTCATGGAGGTGTGGTGTGCCTGGCCACATTGAGTGGAGAAAATCTTCCTAGGTATGTCAACCAAAGCTGATTGAAGCCATACATGGATGACCTTCTCCCTGCACACCAAATGACTATATGGCTGGAGTATTGGATCTACACAGAAGGGATAGCAGACGTGGAAACAGGTGCAATGATCATGCGGTAGATGCGCGCAGAGGTTGACAGGGTCGCAGAAATTCCATAATACAACCACTGGAATAGTAAATCTAGACAATATAGGATTCTTGTCATTTGGAGGAGCATCTAAGTTGCATTTAATGAAGAGATTATGCCATATTTGGAGCCGTTTTATCTTTTCTGGCTATATAGTAATGCACATGGGACCGTTTAAGACGCACCTAAGCTATAAATATGACCAAAGGGGTCACCTTAGTTCCCTTTGCCTTCTGTGTGATTTTTGTGAGTTGAGTTCTATGACTTATGAAATATATCTATAGTCTATGTCTGGCCTTGATCTGTTGTTTTAGGAGGAGATGCGCCATATAGGTTTAGGCCATGTAATCCCACCCAGTATGATAGCCACTATATTAGGAGAGGAACCCATTGCGCAGCCCACTAAGACCGCTGCACTAGATAAAACCAAGAAGGGACAGACCTCAAGGTCCCAGAAATATCTGAGAGAGAATACCCCTAAGCCGCGCTCCACGACAGATGAGCGCCAAAAGAAGCCCATGGAAGAGTTTCCAGAGACCATAATGGAGGAAGATGTGGTGGATATTGATAACCCTATCTCACGGTTTCCTGCCTATGTCACACCATGCAAGGCCTCGATCAATATCCCGAAGGATCTCAACAAAGTGTGTTCTTATATCAACATGAAATTAATCCCATGGAACGTCTCGATGCAAGGCGATATGTTTGCCAAAGTTCCAATGCTGAAAATGGAGGACTGGGACGTCGTAGATCAGGAAACATTTCGAGAGCTCGTGCCCCAAAAATACTTAGACCAGGTTCCTTATGAAGGAGGAATCGTGTGCCTTGAGCCGAAGTGCTAGGTGATGGGTCTGCACAAATAAGGGTTGCAAAATTTTATATAGATTCCACACTTTGGGCACAACCCGATCAATGATATATGTGTGCAAAAGTTTCTCGCACTAATCCATGACGATTACTTATGGCTCCAGGAGAACATACCAATGGATGTCGCACTTATGCATTGGATGACTGCCTTGCCTGCCCAAGGCACAGACCCTATGGGAAATTCTGGAGGTAAAGGTGAGGAAAACAAGGACGTTGAGAAAATTAATAATGACTATTAGGTCATGCGCCATAGTCGCAGGTTTGTTGTTAGTGAGATTAATGACCCTGTTATCTGATTTGGCACTCTTATCCTAGATCAAAAAACAATGAGGAAGTGCAGACCAAAGGAAGTTGCAGCCAAGGTTATTGTGCTCGCTAGACAATGTGAGAAGGGAGTGCAACACAAATGGGCCCACTACCTCTGTAAAGAATTCCTAGAGAATGTGTGCGAGGGACGAGAAGATGGGAAGCACTTTTATTATGCCTGGTTGTTGCTCCTTATAACACTCGTTGGCTGCAAGATACTAGAAGAAACACAGTTTCCTAAAATTGAGTCCAATATGTGCGAAGCCACATGTTATGCCACACTTTGGAACTCTACGACTCCAGTACGCATCACCGAAAACCTAAAAGAATAATTAAGGAAGCAAAATTATATGCGTAATGTGTCATAGAGTTGAAAGAGATTCAGAAGGAGTTGAATAAATCTATATGGGATGCGAACTAGAGATTAAATTTCACTATGAGAGACGGTGGACGCACTACCATGATACAAAACACAAGGAATGATTTATTTCTATGTTTCTCCCATATATGTGCCAACCCTTGAGTCAACATAATATTGCTATGCAGTTTTAGGCTGTAGAAATTGCACCGGTGCCCGTTGTTATCAGAACTCAACAGATTAAGAGTCATTTAGAAGCAATACATTTGGAGATTTAGAATATACAAAAAGATAAGGGAAAGGAGGTGTGTGCGTATGTATGGTGCACACGATGCAAAGTTACTAGACATCATAAGGATCAATGTCCTATGTTAAATGATTATCTGCATGCTAGAGGACAAAGCCTGTTGAAGAGCATCATTGGATCGAGTGGGGCACTGCAAGTATGGTACAATTTTGTCAGTATACGAGACTGCATGTGACAGATTACTGTCCAAGGATTGAAAAATATATTCCTAAGCTAAAGAAACTCTTTTATATTCTTCTCGTCACTGGGACATGATGAAAAACACTATTGAAGTTTTGATTTATTGATTGACAAAGCTAAGATGTACAGAATGCATGTGGAATCGACCTCCCCAAAATCCCTTTCTCAGCATGGTGGATTCTAGACTAAAGGAAAAGGATGAGGAGTATCAACTGGTCGACGAAGGGGACATCTCATTTGCTACAATTTTTAAAATGCTAGTCATTATGCACGTGACTGTCCAAACCCTCCATGACAATCTTGTAGGTAATATAGGAAGTTTGATCATGTAATTGAAGATTATAATTTTTTAATTGCTAAGATGCGGGAGAAGAAGATGCAGACTCTAACACAGAATATTCATTTGGTAAGGTCAGAGCTACAAAAAGAGTATCCTAGCATGAATGTTGTCACTAGAAGTGTTGCAACCACTGGTGAGGAAAAATGAAAGAATACAGATGCTAATATTTTGATCTGAAAGGCACCTGAGAAAAAATATGGATTCAATTTGCAGCGTGAAAAAATACACTTTTGTAGAAGCAAAGAAGGTGTTTGTAGAAGCAAGAGCATCAACATCAAGTAGACCTATGGATGTGGTTGGAGTACATGAAGAAATAAAGCTATTCTTACAAACTTGCATCAAACTATTGCGCAACAAGATGACAGTGGAAAATATTCAAGAATCTATAGAAAAGTGCACAGTAAAATAATAGCCTCGGATGGAATAAAAATATATCAAGAAAATCTATAAGAATAAAAGAATAATTGGGAGAGAGATGCACTTGACTGCTCAGATTGGTGCCTATGAGATGGATCGGGTCATTCTAGATCTAGGATTGGATGAAAATGTCTTACCTAAGAAAACTTGGTAGCGCATCAGAGAGCCTAAGCTGGAATGGTATACTATTCAGTTGTGCATCGTGAATCAATAGAAAATCATTCCATTAGGAAGACCCTCGCAAGTTGTATTAGACATTGAAGGAGTTAACGTGCTTGTATATTTCGATGTCATACAGATTGTGGATGATAATGACCCTTTATATCCTATGCTGTTAGGTTTATATTGGGCTATTGATATGGATGGAATCATAAATCTGAAGAGGAGAAGTAAGGTTTATGAGAACAATGGAACCTGAGTTTTAGTGCCCCTAGATCATGCAGAATGTGGAAGATATACAGATCCAGTGCCCGAGGACAATTATTTTTACCATATCTATAAGAGGACTACGTGAGATGATGATTGGATCAATCTAACAGTGGATGAAAGACTTAAATGGGAAAAATATAGTTCCTTCTTCTCAGATTTAGATGAAAAGTTGGAGAACTAGAAAAACATGGGTCTATAGACCAAAGTTTCTCACTCAAAAGTGGTAGTCCTCAAATAGATATTTCTAGCGAGGTATTGCGCACATCAAATGGAGATTGTATGCCAAAGTTACGTCCCCAAGAAGTTGAAACACCAATTTACCCAAATGGGACCCACAGTTTTGGTGCTTCATCTCCTAGGGTTACGTTTTTGAATGTTTAGGGTTTTTCATTGTTTCTCAACAGTAAATAGGCCTTCGAGCCTCATTATAACACAGTGGAGATGTAATATTCCCAATTATTCCTAAGCTAATTGGAATATTCATTTTTGTTTTATTACTTTGTTTGAATAATAAAAGAGCAAAGGAGGTCCATAATACTCCTTAATAATGAATAAATCAATGCCAAATGTAAAAAGGCTAAATATTGGTTGTTAAATCAAGCACCCTTAGGTGTGAAAGGGGCTATACATTTTGACTGGGTCAACCTTGACCAAATCTACAGCGCTGCCATGGAGGAGTGGCCATCAATGAGGCACAACGCAATTTTAGATGGAGATGCCTTGTCTAAAAGAAGTGATCTCATTGGAACTGGTTTAAGGTTTGCAATATCTTAACCTATAAAAGGAAGAGGATGGCAGCATTAGAAGGTTTCTGATGATATGATATTTTCTGAATATATTGTCTGTTTATACATATACCTTTCTCTTGTTGTTTAGCTCTGAATGACTGTTGTTTAGCATTGGGTGTTCCTGATCGGGAATCCAACCTCTTCCAATTGAGTAGCTCTTAGGAGAGTTTGTATTGCATAGTCTACTATCTGGCTGAAGGATAAGCTTCTTCTTTCAACTACAATGCTGATCCTGTTGAGGGTTTGGTTGTCTTTGCAAGTTGCAACAAGTGGAGGCTAGATCTTTCAGATCTAGGCCAGAGTCAGTTCTCCTTTTTAGTGGAGGAGACTTCTACTTCATTGGGAGGAGAATATTGGAGGACTTGAGATTTGTTTTCAAATCTTGATAGTAGGCCAACCACATTTTGATCCCTATAGCGCAGTTTTACTTCCAGATCTGCGTTATTCCTATAGGTGTAGTTTCAGGGTGTTTTGGCACACCATTCAGAGAGTTGGTTTTCAAGTGTTGGGGATCTTCCCATCACATAGGAGATCTATTAGAGGAGATCATCCTATTGTTCGTATCATATTAGATCCACTTTCCAGATTTGAATTTTTCAGTAGATCTGCAGACTTAGATCTCATATCTATAGCTTGTACATTGCGTTTTGCTAAAAACCCCAAGGGGGATTATTAGAGGAGCCTATATAGTGTATGGATCTGTTATATATTTGAATTTTCATGCACTTATCTGCTCTAGATCTAATGTGTAATCTACAACAGTTTTAGACCAATAAAATAATGTTGTAAGGCTTTTTCCAGTCTATATATATGGTTGTAGCACCTCTTTATGGCGATTTTCTTTCATTGGAGACTTGTATTTCCTATTATGCACCTTATGGGCCATCTTTTACATATATTTTTTTGTTGTAAATACATTTGAAATGTCTCCATATTGGCCTCTTGCTTTATCTCTGATGATCTACATTATATTTCTGCCATTCTGCATTATATTGCTGCATTCCCCATTTGGGAATATTACAGTGGTATCACAGCATCATCTTGGCACAACCTGTGCTATCTAAGAAGCCAATATGTATTCTGAAGAAGAAGAGTCTCTTACTAATAGAGATAAGAGGTATATAAAGAGAATACACAAAATTTTTGATTACACAAATGACAACGAAGATAAGGGTAAAGCCCCTTTATCTGGATGTGAAGATTAAGAAGGGAAGGATTTCCAAAAGATCCTTCTTAGGGCCATGCAAGATCTTTCTAGAGAGATCAAAGAGATGAGAGTGGACAGAATCAAGGAATTCCCTAGAGGATTTCATCTTGGAGAAGGCTCTAGCATGTCTCATCACTGGAATGATCAACCAGTGCATCAGCCACAAGTTTCCCAATGCTCTACCATGCCTACATTTTTGGCTGTGGGAAATGAAGGGTTTCAAGAGCATGAATCCCTTAAAGACTATTTTGAAGAATATGAGTCTCAAAGTTAGAGATTCAAATATCATTTGAGTTTTCAGGAGCTTTTTCACATCAAGGACAATAGAAGACCAAGGCATCATCATAGAGGCAGTGGATTCATTCAGAATCATGATCGACACCACACCATGGGAAGATTATTTTTACCCAATTTTGATGGGTCATCCAAGTTTTCTGCCAAATCTTGGGTAGAAACACTTGACATCTACTTTCATCTGAAAAAGGTTCCAGAGATGGAGGCTATCAATATTGCAGCACTGCACCTTGAAGGTGAAGCACATGACTGGTGGTTCCATGGCTTCTCTACATTGGGTCATGCCAATGTGACTATTTATTCAGAGTTCACTAGAAGGTTGGTGGAAAGATTTGAGAGAAGAGATCTAGAGGCACCATTCATGATCTTTGAAAAGTTGAAACAATTAGGTAATACATAAACTTACATCATTGGATTTTTAAGACTTTCTGTTATGGTTCCTGCTTTGTCTACAACAAGAAGGGTGTACATGTTCATCTATGGTCTAGATGAACCTCTTCATGGGTTGGTTAAATCTACCAAGCCCACTACCCTACATGATGCTATTGAAAGGGCTAGAGACCTTTAAGATGCCTTGCCAAAAGCAAAGGCAACTTTTCAGCATAAGCCCTATTTTCCTTCAAAGGGAAAGGAAGAAAAAGTTGCTCCCTTAAAGGAGAGCTCATACAAGAAGCCTCTTAATGATGATGTCCAGAGCTATCTAAGAAGAAGGAAGCTTTGCTTCACTTGCCAAGAATCATGGGAACCTGGACATATATGTGCAGATGGAAAAGCACATTACATAGAGGTCTTCTCAGATGATGAGGAGGAAGAATAATATGGACCAAGAAGAGGTCACATCGCTGACACTGCAGGAAGAGAGCCAACACCATCAGGAGTTGGGAATGGAGCATTTTCTCCTATTGGAGGGGCTCTTTCATCTTTGAGAGGAGTACCTAATTAATTGACCTTAAGATTTCAAGGTTTCATCTTGAATAAAAGGTTTTCTAGTGTTGATTTATAGTGGGGCTACCCACAATTTCATTGATGCCCAACTAGTGCACAGGAGGGAAATACCCACTAATGCTTTTGAGGGATTCTCTGTTTTGGTCCCAAGAGATAGAACAATGCAATGCATGCATTATGTACCATCCTTATCAGTCACCATGGGGACATATACATTTATTTGTCACTTCTTTGTGGTTGACATGCTTGACACCAATGTGATTTTGGGTGTTCAATGGTTGATTACATTGGGAAAAGTCACCACTGTTTGGGAGGCTTTGCAAATGGAATTGGTGGATAAGAAGAGTGGTGAAACTCAAATGATCAAAGGCATGTATGCATACCCCTCAAATGCAACTTCCACAAAAAAAAAATAGAGATGGATTTGCGCAGTGGAAGCAAGGACCTTACAGTCCCATCTATCATGCTCATGAGATTGCTGCAAGGGACACTATTATCTAGTGGAAAACCACCTGGGAGGCCACCTGATTCAGATTTTGTGGGAGATTTCTCACAACATGATGCTCCAGGCATAGATCCAGGAGGGATGGGATAATTGGAAGACAATGATACAACACTGGGATTCTTGGATAGGCTCGAGGAGGAGGGAGATCTTTTCCCAACATCATCATTACCCACTCTCATTTCAGATTCTGCATTGTGGGAGGAGAAGAAGGGAAGGGATGACCTTCAAACATATACCTTTGGCATGGGAGATTTTAATGTAGAGAGAATCCACATGACAAAAATTTTAGTTGATAGATCATCAGCGCTGTCATTTTCGGGGAGTTTATATCCATATTGGAAATCCAAACTATTGGTGGATTACTCCAAGGATCTTCACACATGCATGATACTTGATGACCAGCTACATGAAGAGGGTTATTCAGTCCAAGAAGGAGTCATATATGATCATGATAGGATATTCTTATCTAGATACTCCATGCTCAAGGAGAAGTTGCTACAAAGGGCATATGAAAAATTTTGTTTCATCCACACATATTCCATGAGGATCTACAACATCATCATGAGAAGCTTTACTTGGGAAGGCTTTGAAGGAGAATTACATCAGCATTTTCAAGAATGAATTTCCAAGGATCTTTATACATGCATGATACTTGATGACCAGCTACATGAAGAGGGCTATTTAGTCCAAGAAGGAGTCGTCTACTATCATGGTAGGATCTTCTTTTCTAGAGCCTCCAAGCTCAAGGAGATGTTTCTACAAAGGGCCTATGAAGAGTTATGTGTTAGCCACACATATTCCATGAAAATCTACAACATCATCATGAGGAGTTTTACTTGGGAAGGCCTTGAAGGAGAAATACATCAGCATTTTCAAGAATGCATGAACCATGTGGAGTTGGGACAACAACATGACTCTATGGAAGAGTTATTTCATCCATCTCTTCTTTCTTTTGAGAAAGGAGATAAATCTATGCACCACTCCATTTGCATGAGGAGTGTTAGGGTCCTATAAGTATAGGATTCATAATTTGGAATAGACTTATGATAGTCTTGTAAAATATGTACATAGCTTGCTTTCTGCAAGTTTTTTTCCCATATTTTGGAAAAAATCAAAAATCAAAAATAAAAAAAAGGGTAAAAGTCATAAAAGAAAGATGAAAGGACTTAGAAAAAATATAAACCCCAAAAGAAAAGAAATAAAACATGAAAGTGTGCAAGTCCAAATGCCACTACTTTTTACTTTGTTACTGATGATTATGACAGAGTGTCAATAAATGTCATAATCCATGATGAGTTGAACTGCTTAATCTTGACTTGTCATGTTTCAATTTTATTGTTGTAGAATAAGTGAATAAAGTTAGTCAGACAGTTTAATCCTGACTAATTAGTAGATAGGTAGAGAATAAAAAGGAGCTCATCATTTTAATCTGAGCCCTCGGATGATATAAGGTAGATTTAGATAGTTTTTATTGCTTTCAAAAGAATAAAATGTTTCAAGGTTTCTAGCTCAAATGCACCTGCAAAATGGAGGAAAAATGTTAGTTTAAAGTTGGGTAGTTAGAAAAAGGTGGGATAATCATTGTAATATTTGTTACCAGACAAAAATAACCAATTTCCCCTCCCCGATAGTGATTCTACATTCTAAACTTCCATTCAAAGAGGCTTAGAGCATTTCTCTGACTTCTGTTGGGACCGGACACAAGGCTCAATGACTATTAAGTTAAAAGTGTTGAATGTCTATATTAATCCCTAATTATCATCATTTACCCTAAATTCATCCATTTACACTTAAATTTCATAAGTAAATACTTTTTTACTTAATGAAAAATAAAATCCCCTTTTGATTAATCTCCTTCATTCATAAAAATATAAAAACCCTCTGAAAATATTATATTCTAGGTCAAAGTGGTCAAAATTATAAATGATAAAGCTTTGCATTTTACATTATCACTTTACTTAGTCATATAATTATATTTTGGTGTTTTTCATTGTCCTTGGTCATATTAATTTCTAATTTATTTATTAAATCCCTATAATCAAACCTTATCTTATTATTATAACCCCTTTTATCTATATATCCCCGAAAACCCACTATTATAAGCTTTTTGCCAAAGTTAATTATCCACATGTTTAAATAATAAAAAAACCCAATTATACCCCCTTTGGCATAAAACTAACATTATGTAAATAATCTCGTACCTTATATTTATTAAACCCCCCATGGTTTAAAAACTACATAATAAAATAAAACATATATGAACAGCTTGGATGTATTCTAAACATTTGCAAAATTAAAAATATTATCCGGCAGTTTACACTTTATCCTAAGTTTTTATAAAGGTTCACTCACACCTTTGTAAAACATTTGTCATCCATTTCGACCGCACAAAACTAACCCATAGTTAAACAACCCGCCTCATGCGCATCCCTCCCGTTTACTTACCTTATATATGAAATTCGTTTTATATATATACAAACCCTTTTTAAACCATATTACCGCATATAAACATTACCCTTTGGATATAAAACCTTAAATATAAATTCATATAATATAAATGTTTTATTTCATTAATCCATTGCCCAGCGCATAAAGTCACCCTGGGTCCCACCCTACTTTTCAACCACAACTCTTGAAATGATCCTAACCATTCGCTCATGTCCCGATGATCCAATGGCTGACGATAGATTTCACACTCATAACATAATCGTTTGCCAAATTCCCAATCGAGCGCGAAATGGGTGGTTTTCCCATTTTCACCTCCTATGACGTGTCGCATTTTGATTACGTCGCATTCATTTTTCCAAAAACCATTTACTGCCCAATGTCAGTGTGAAACCCACCTGTGGTTTTTCGCGCTTACAAACAGAAAACCGCAACTGTCATCAAATTTGACCCGCATTTATTACGTTTTTTAAAAGATTTATATCAAAGGTTAAAACCTTTGTTATGATATTTAATAAACGTTATTTGTTCATTCTCTACTGTGAAAAGCCTCCTGACTATGCAAACAATCCTTTGCTCAAATTGTTGACTTATACCCAGAGAAAAACCTGAATTCAACCGATGATCCCTTGTTTGAAGACCATTTAAAGCCATTCTTTGCATCAACAATCCAGACCCATCTGCAGGAACCACCAAAGCTTTAGAAACCTTCTCAAAGTATCAAAATACCTACGAATCAGGTATTTTCACAAATTTAGCCTGCAAAATTCACCTTTTAAACCTCCAATTTGAACCAATTAAAGTTATAAATAGTGAATTTGTCCATCCTAGTGTGTCTGAAACCTTGAAAAAACAGGGCAAACCCTTGCAATTTTTTCCCAAAAATTGTTGTTTATAAAAAATCTCATTTTAAAGCCAAATTCTTAGTCCAAAATCCCTAAAAGATCAATTCCATGGTTTAGAAAGGTTTTTTAAACCTACAGAATACCTAAAAAACCCTTTTTATAGTCACAGTCATTCAGAATACCCGTGTTTTCTGTCTCAAACCTATTTCCTGTGTCCCAAATTCCTAATTGAACATAGAAGTGCCCATTTTCATCATCTTTACCTATAATATTGCACAATTACCCTCTATTTCAACAAATTAACTATTGCAAACTGTGTAATCTTGCTTTAGTTATCTCAAAATGACAAAGAAGCAAATGACACCTAAAGCTGGAGGATCCAAGCCTGTTAAGCCTGGAGGATCCAAACCTCCCAAGTCTGAAGCAGCAAAAGCCCCGAAATCTACTCCTGCTATCACTGCAAAGACCACTATCACTGTTAATCCTCTTCAGCCACCAATTTCCAATGAAGAAATTATCCCTTTAATTGATTTGGATTATAAAATTGCAGACCCTGTAGTGGAATTCAATCTATTAGAAGTTCACAATTGGTGTTATGAGAATTTTATAGATAAAGAAGACATGCATCTCTAGGATACAAATTTAACCAAGTAGGTAATCCCATTAACACACCCTGGTCAAGACCTGATAAGACTGTGTCAAAAGTACTATGTTCCAGACCAAAGATCAATTTTTAATAATGATAGGGAAATTCATTTTTCTATCACTGCACAGTCTATCAATGAAATGTTGCAGTTAAATTTTGACCCTAGGGCAATCCGCTTATCTAATGAAGCATCAACTTAATTATATTTGGGATTAGATTTCCCTAAAAGATTTATGATTTTTCAAAACTTTATGCCAGCTCATGTGGACATTCCAATGTTGAATCCTCCCTATTCCACTCCCAAGTTTCCAGAGGGTTCTAGGCATGTAATTTCAATGTTATAATTCATATTAGGATACTTCACTGATGAGTCCATCCTTGGATTTTTATCCACATTATCTCCTAGTGAGCCTCCTACTGTGATCTTTGACTTTGCCAGGTTTATAGTTGATTCCATACACCATCAATTAACAAAGTTATCCACTGAAGGGGTATTCAGGTATTCTTCCTATTTATTTCATTTGTTCTTATTCTCATAAGCTGATCACTTTCCAATAGCATTACAAAAAATGAATGTAGAGGGCCAGCCTCTATCAATTGTCTTTTGGACATCACTGTTGAAAAAACAAGGAAATGAATACAACTACACAGATTTTACAGATTTTTTCATTAGGCTAGCTATGAATTTGCTACATAAATCAGAACAGCCTAGGGTAAGTGAAGAAATGAAAAGGATATTACAACTGTTAGAGAAATGCAAAATGGGATATTGGTACTTGTATGAGAAACACACTGAATTAAGAATCTTTGGAACTAATCTGCTTCCATACAATTACCTAAGTTTTTGACTATCAGAGTCTTTGCTTTAGAGTATTTGAGACAGGTTTTGAATGCTAATGCCATCAATTTCATGGCTTCCAAAAAGACGAACCAGTTCAAACTAAAAAATCAAATTGGCCCTTTCATAGTGAATAATAGAGATGCTAATGTTAGGGATCTGTAATTTTAGCAGATTGGTGAGACTAAAACTCCAGAAGCAACATCATTTCAACCAACTTTGGGATTCTAGGATCTAGCCCTCCTGAATCCGGAGAGGGATCTCTCCAATAGGTGCAAAGATGGATTTGTCTTTGAAGTTTGGGGTAATGATATTAGGCTAGTTATGAAGGCCAACGGTTTGTTTTGTTTTTTGGATGGTTGAGCATGATTACTATTTGAGGAGAAAAGTCCTGAATGCAAAGAGTTTCAAAGGTGAGAAGTTGCAAGCAATCAGAGTAAGCTTTGGTCAACAAGATAGATAATTGCAGGTTTTAGTCCATTGGGCTATGGAGTCATAATATGGTTTAATTGGAACAGCAAGAGGCAAGAGTGGTCCATGGGGCGAGTCATCTATGTCTAAGGATCTCTTTGAAAATTTATTTATGGAATGAAATGATACAATAAGAAGGAGAAATTAATAGATGCAGAACAAAGAGCAGCCCAGGATCTGGTAAGTACTTTGAAACTAGCCAGCCTTTGACCCGGCGCTTAAGAAAGATATGAAAGAAAACTAGGATCTGGTAAGTACTTTGAAACTAGCCAACCTTTGATATACTTTCAATAGAAAAACACTTTAAAACAAAGGGAAACTTGAAGGCAACTATTGGAGTAGAAACTAGCGGGCCGGGCTCACCACAAATCCTCTCCTAGCTCTACTTTACTTGGTTGCTTTCAAGAAAAACACAAAGATAACACAGAATGGCCTAAGATCTGGTAAGTACTTTGAAACTAGCCAGCTTTTAACACATTCTAAGGGAAATAATCAGACAGTTTTGCAGACAAGACTGGGACCAAGGCTCACCATATCTTCCTCAGTTCATCTTCACATAACACATACTGAAAGTAACATTTAAGAATAATATTCAGCTAAGACAGTAAGACGAGGGAACGCCAGCATTCCTATGCTTAAACTAAATTAAATCATTCCTAAATAACATAGTTTGAAAGAAAACATTTAGATAAAGATTTTCAGTCAGAGAAGGTTACTGATATACAGTAGGTCCTAACTCTATGCATGTTGTTCTTTATAAGAGAAAATGAAACACAGTGGAAACATAAATAAAATGACAAGTTACAATGAGAAAAACATCACCGACAACATAGACCAGGATCTCATAAATTAGCTTGTATTGATGCTCCAAACCAGTTACAGCTTTAAGTCCAATGCTTTAGTTTAGCAATCTTCTACACATTTCAGCCTAACTTATCTTTCACAAGCAGAGCTCCAAGAGCCAGTGAATCACTATTTGCAGTTAGAAGTCTTCAGCTCAATTATATTACAATGTTCAGTAATTACATCAACAACCAACCCCTCGCTCATCTTCTACTGAAGTATATATAGAAGGATGAGGAGGTGAGACCTAATAAAAGATCTCAATTACAATTAATACAGAATTAATGGCTTCTTGGCCCTTCAGGGGCTCAATGAATAAACTTACATATGTGTACTCTGTATTAAAAGTTCTACGTAAAGATTAAGCTTGGTGGGAGCTTTTGTTGACCTTTGAGGCTCTGTGTAGCGTCAAAGTAACTCTACAGATGTTTGTCATTAATTTCCTTGGCAGGGTTTCCTCTTCGATTGTGTTGTGAGGTAGATATCCGGTTTTGATCAATAAATTCGGCCTCTGATTGAGTACTTTTGAGGCACAGGTGGCTTGGTGGTATCTGAGAGGAATCAATTTGCCTCAAATTGTGGCGGTGGAGGCATTCTTGCTTGATAAAACACTTTAGGTTTTCTGTAAACTGTGTTTTAATTTGGGGATTAGGCTTTCGATAAATATCTTAGATGTAATCCCCGCAATAGCTGTCTTCAATCCTCTATTTTGATAAATTTCTGGTCTTTGCCGCTAATACTCTCTGACTGTGCCAAAATCCATGGTTTTTGCTAATGTGTAGGGTCGCGCTGGGTCATCTGGCATCAGTGCTTGGATAAACACCGATGAAATGTGAAATTTGGCACCTGCGAATGATTTTCTCTTGGTGAATCGAAAGCGGGAGGGTCTTGACCCTCTACTTTCGAATTTCTTCAATTTATAGCAGAAAATCACTTAAAAACATACAAAATACAAAAAAAGGTTATAAAATCCTGCATAACTAGGTTGACTTCTTCAAAGGACAAATGGAGGAAGCGTGGTCGTTGGATGGCATCATCCAACGGTCGGGATTAATCGCAAGAGATCGTAGAATGGGCAGAATAAGATTGAATCTGAGCCGTCGATCGCGTAGAGATCGACGGTCGGGAGCCGATTTTGAAAGTCAAACGGAGGAATCGGGCGATGGAATGTGGACTGTCGATCTGCAGATCATATCGACGGCTGAGATTGAAATAACGCCGCATCGGGACCATGTTAAGTAGTGGGCATCTTCATCAAGCGATAGCCATTGGATGGGCGGCATCAGATCGGACGGTCCATGGCTATATCACTGGGCGTCTGCGTCCAAATGATAATGCGTGATGGACAGCGATTTTCCAAACAGTGCTCAGGATGTGTGTCAAGAAGTGTATGGAATCGCTGGTGATCGGAGGAAAACAACTTTTGGGCAACCGGCTTTCGAGAGGTGGGGACCACAAGGAGATGAACTCCACACTGTCTGATTTGCATATCAGATCGACGGTGCAAAATGGTTTTAAAAATGGAAACGACGGAAAAATGAAAAATAATTAAAAACCAATGATTTTTAATATATAACCAATGTTAGTAGATTTTTGGCTTCTGTGATCCATCAATAAATTATGAAGAATCTTTCGGTAATAATCACATTATCATGAACAAAGTCGACGCGTTTCGAACCAACCAGTGTGGTTCATCATCAGGACTAGGTGAGAGATCAGATCAGTTTTCTTTGCATCTCCTACATCTATTTAAAATCGGTTTTCTTTGCATCTCCTACATCTATTTAAAGCTTAACGACTGATCTGATCTCTCACCTAGTCCTAATGATGAACCACACTAGTTGGTTCGAAACGCATCGACTTTGTTCATGATAATGTGATTATTACCGAAAGATTATTCATAATATAACCAATGTTTTAACTTTGGTCGGGAATTATTTCATTTTGAAGCGGATAGGCGTCGTAGGGAGCATGGGAGGGTCATACGACCGGGTTTTATGGAAGAAAGGGCTTAAGACTTAAGCCGGGGGGGCTTAAGTCCACAATGTATGAAAAAATGTGATCTTATGGATTTCCAATGGTTTTTCAACGGAAAAGAGGGTTCTGATATAGTTCAAAAATGACTTTTAAACTATGGAAAGGGGATTTTCACGAAAGGGAGAGAAAAGATCATGAGAATTGAGGAGTTTTATGGAGAAAGAGGGGGGGGAAATAGGGTTAGTTTTGATTGGGATAAGGGGAAAATTATGGCTTTGCAGCAGTATTCTGGCTTGGAAATCTGCAGGATTTCTGAGTTCTGAAAGGAATCAGCAGTGAAGTTTTGGACAGAGGGGAGGCATGAGGCCTCTAAGATTCTTCAAGAGCCAAAAAATTTTAGAAATGAAATTTGTTCCTTGAAGGCTGAACAAGTCTTAGCCACTCTTTGGTATAACAAATATTATAGGTGGCTAACAGTGGCTCCACTTGGGGATGGTGCCTTCTTGAAGGCATCAAGAATTCAGACCTGCACTCTCTGGGAGACTGACCTGTGCCTGATCCTTTAATGTTCTCTGGGAGGCTGATCAGTTGCCTAATCCATTGGGTTGCCTTTATTTCTATGGATAATGTGCTTTGAAAACATATTAGCAGCCATAAAAGAAATGGATCTTCATTAAAACAAGCTTCTACCTACCCAATCCTACTGATCTAACATTTTTTATTCAATAGAGTGCACTTGGATTGGCAAACTCTTCTCAAAACATTTTATTATTTTGAAAACAGGAAAAATAATATAATTCTACTCCTTATTTCTCCCTGAACTCAGATTAAACAGTTGAGTTCAGATGATTCCCTACCTAATCTACTATCTATTGGGATTAAACTGTCCAACAGAGCTTTATTCTCTAAATTCTACAATAGAAATTGAAAAGCACTTAAGTCAGGATTGAACAGTATAACTTGATGCTGGTCTATGGCATAAAGACAAGCTGCACATAGACATTTATTTTACAAAAATTAAATAAAAAATGGAAGGCTTAAGATCTGAAAGTTCAAAGTACTGCCTTCTCTTTTTACAGCTCTGTTTTAACTTTTTTTTGAGTTGTTTCTCCTTTTTCTCTAGTTCAGATTTTGAGTTAATTAGAACCAGATTTTAACTTCTCTTTGACTCAGAAAATATAACATATTGAATCATCTCTCTTTGGAAACTAAGGTTCAGATTTTGATCTTGTTTGAACCTTTAATTTCTATCCTAAACCATCTACTGATGAACCAATATTAAACAGTTTGGCATATCAAATTCACTATTCCTATCAGCAGAAAATTTAAAGCTAATTAGTCAGGATTAAATAGTTTGACTAACTAGTAGTGTGTTTTTCAGGAGTGGCATTTGAGCTTGCACCCTTTCAGATTTATTTCTCCTTTTTGGTATGGGGCTATACCTTTCTTGTTTTCATAATCTGCCCTCTTTTCTCTTTTTCATTGTTTTTGTATTTTTTATTTTTTTAACTTTGAATGCAATAGTGGATGAAATATTTATAATGGAAAAAGGATAAAAGGCTTTAAAACATATCATGGATCAAGAGAAGTAATGCTTAAGCATCCTGCCACTGACAGGACCCCCAAACAATTCAGCTCCATTCAACTCCTGCAAGAAAAATGCATTTTTACCAGCAGCTGAATGAATAGAGTAAGGGCCAAGCCATAAGTTGTCAAATTTTCCATGCTTTCCCTTGTCTTCCCTCCTTGAGTCCCACTTCAAAAATTTGTCCCCAATCTTGAAATTTCTGGCCTTTGTTCTTCTGTCAAAAATCTTTTTGATGTTGTCTTGTTTCTGCAATGCTTTGTTGTACTCTTCCTCTCTGGTTTTCTGAAGATGGATGGTTTGATTTATTCTTCTGATCATGTCATTATCTTCAGTCTGCAACTCTTGAATTAACTTCATCACTGGTACACCAAGGCTATTTGGAAAAATTGCATCTGTACCATACACAAGCTGGAAAGGTGACATACCAATAGATTTCTTCAAAGTTAACCTGTCAGCCCAAAGTACATGGACTAGTTTTGTGTGCCAAGACTTCTTGTTGTCCTCCAACAGTTTCTTGATTATGTTCACTAAAATTTTGTTTGAGGATTCTGCAAGTCCATTACCTTGAGGGTAATAGGCTATGGAATTCTCCATTGTTATCTGATATCTGTGATAGAACTCAACCATCTTATTTTCTCCAAATGTTGCTGCATTATCAGTGATAATCTTGGTAGGATAGCCAAATCTAGAGAGAATGTTAGTCTCCATAAATTTTATGATAACTGAATCATTGGCCTGCCTACAAGGTATGGCTTCTATCCACTTAGTGAAATAGTCTGTGGCAGTGAGAATCCATCTATGCTGGGCAGAAGATGGGGGATGGATTTCTCCTATAAATTCAAGTCCCCACTGTTGAAAAGGGCCTTCAACAGTGATTGGATGCAAAGGCAGGGGTAGCAGTTTTATTTTTCCTTCAAAGAGTTGGCACTTATGACAGGCTATGATCATTTTGTGTACATCATGAAAAAGAGTAGGCCAATAGAAACCAGCCCTCAAGATTTTGTTGGATGTTTTCTTCCAGTATAAATGGCCTCCACACTCTCCTTCATGGAACTTGTGCTTAACCCTCTCTAGATCAAACTCAGGCAAACATTTAAGCAATAGACCACTTGCATTTTTCCAATAAAGACATTTATCAATAATGCAATAATTCACAGCTTTCAATTTTAGGAATCTTGCCTTTATTTTTGTCAAACCAGGAGGTGTATTTAAATTAAGAAAAACATAAACAATATCAACATACCAAGAGGAATTCATGAAATGGTTTTCAACAATGGGAGTTGAGAATTCTTCCTAGTTGTCCAAAGCATTAATCATATTAATATCAAGAACTTCACAATTCGATTCAGCCATTAATCTAGCTAGACCTTGGCCTTTGATGAGTTTAGTGGGCTTTATCTCTAAATCATATTCAAGAATAACTGCAATCCACTTACCTCTCTTACCATCTGGGTCCTGTATTAGAATGTCTTTAACAAATGAGTTTGGGACAAAGGCAATGATGTGTGAGTGAAGGATGTACACCCTGAAGTATTTCAATGCTTTAACCAAAGCAAAATCTTGCTTCTCCATAATGTTATACTTCAGAGGGGCATCCCTCAATGCCTTACTAAAGAATGCAATAGGTTGCTCTTGTCCTTGCCGATTTTTCTGTAAAAGAACAACAGCTATGGTATGTTCTGATGCAAATGAAAAAATATAAAAATCTTTTGAAAAATCAGGACTTATCAGAACCGGTGTTTTGGTTAACGCTTGTTTCACCAGCTCAAAGGACTTCTTTGCTTCCAAGGTCCATTTTACCCCTTGCTCCTTTTTTAACATGTTTGTGATACTCCTATGGAGTTCAGCCAAGTTGGGGATGAACCTTCTTAAAAATTTAATATTTCCAATGAAAGATTGCAACTCTTTGATGTTTCGAGGATGAGAGATTTGCAATATAGCCTCAATCCTCTTTGGATCTATCTTTATACCCTCCTCTGAAATAATGTGCCCAAGAATTTTACCCTCTTGGAGACCAAATATTGTTTTCTTAGGGTTTAAAGATATCCCAAACTTTCTGCATTTCTCGAAAACTTTTCTCAAATGTTTTAAGTGCTCTTCATATATTCTTGAAAACACAGTGACATCATCAAGGTATATAATGATGAAGAAGCCCAGTTCTTCCGAGAATGCTATGTCCATGGCTCTTTGGAAAGTTGCTCCAGCATTCATTAGACCGAAGGGCATTTTCACATACATGAAAGTGCCCCATGGTGTAGTAAATGTTGTCTTTAATTGATCAGCAGGGTGAACTAAGATCTGATTGTACCCTGAATAGCCATCCAGCAGAGAAATTAATCTAGACCCTACCACCCTTTGTAAAATATGATCCATCTTGGGCAAAGGGTAGTTGTCTTTTAATGAGGCTTTGTTTAAGTCTCTAAAGTCTATACAAAGCCTGATTTCTCCAGTTTTCTTCCTAACAGACACCAGATTAGATACCCATTCAGAATACCTAATAGGGACAATAATACCAGCATCATACATTTTTCTGATCTCCTTCTCAACCAAAGGCAGCTGTACAGGGTTTATTCTACGCATTTTTTGTTTGAATGGTTTTTGGTTTTCTTTGAGAGGGATTTTATGCTTTATTATTTCAGTGTCATAGGATTTAAGATCTTCGTAACTCCACACAAAAACATCAAAAAAATATTTTAACAGCTCTATGTATTTGAGTTTAATGTGAGCTGGTAAATTTTTAGACAGTTTAATCATTTTCAGTTTTACCTCACTGCCTATATGTCATTCCTCCACTTCAGTCTCTACAGGTTCCAATTTTGGCTTTTTGGCCACATTGTTAAAATCAAACAACTCTTCTAAAGGGCCAGGCCACTTGGAAAACATTCGTCTTTAGAGTACAGAGTTTCTAACTCTTCTGTTTTAGACCCTGCATTCATTTCTTCTTCGTTTTCAAGTTTTCTAGATAATAGGTTTATGTTCACAAGTTCAGGAGACGGTTCTTATTCACCAAGAAAATTTTCCTCACTGCAGTCTTTATCATACTCTGAGTCCGAACTGTTTAGTTCGAATTCATTTCTGAATTGCATGAAGTCTTCTATTTGTTTTTCATTTTCAAACACCTACCAATACTTCTCATTATCAGGCACAACTGGTCTAAATTTTATCTGAGTTGTACAATCTTTGGTTTCAAATGGCGTTAAGCATGTTCTAGCTGCAAAGGCTAAATTGTGGGCGGCAATATTTCTTTTCCTTGGGACAAAAATTAATTTGGACTCCTTGAAAGTTTTTAAAAGGTCAATGACATCATTTCGGGAGGCCCTAAGTCTGGGGTGGTTTGCGTTATACTCCCCATTGACTTTCCTAATGACTAACTCGGAATCCCCATGTACATTGATTCTCTTGGCTCCTAACTTTTTCAATAGGTGTAAGCCTAAAAGGATGGATTCATATTCTGCTATGTTATTGGAACACTAAAAGTTTAATTTGCAGGAAAGGCTTTCTGTGTGGTTGTTTTCAGTGTTGGTAATCCAGATACCTGCACCAGCGTTGGTCTTATTTCAAGACCCGTCGAAGTGCATACTCCATAGAGGACTAGTCTTAATTTCATCTGTTTGGTGAATGTCCTCTCCAACCACTGTGTTTTCTGATTGTTCTTGAGTATCAGCACATGGTTGAATTTGTTTCAACTCCTCAGGTTTTTCATTGAGTTGAGGATTTTTCTCTTGACTGTCCAGGTTTAAGATCAATGGATTTATGACTTGTAACTCAAGACCTGTGTTTGGTTTGCTAAGATTTTCAAATGCAGCAAACTGTTTTGACACTTCAGTGTTGTGTTCCTCTTCCTCCCTATCGGCCATTAATTCTATTAAAGTGACTTGTTCACTAAGTGTTTCATCGTTGAACATGATAAAAAAATCAAGGTCTGTATGGACTGAATATAGAGGGGAGTTTTGTGGTCTGTCTTGGCTTGTAACAGTATATTGCATATGGGACTCCCTGTAAAGTCTTCTAGTTTGATTGAAAACAGGGATAGTAGCATAGGTCATGTCCATTTGCATGGTCCCTTTTAACTTAGCCCCCCAGGACCTTGATAAAAGCATTCCATATTTTGGGGGCACATCAGCCACCACGATATCCATGACTAAGCATTTGGATACAATTTGGGCTAAGTTAACACAGAGGTCTTTGATCAATCCTAAACATTTTACTCTGCTGGAATCAAAGGAGTAAAGGTCTTTGTAAGATATGGTGATTTCTAGACCCAGGCTCTCCATTACAGCTTTTGGCATTAAATTATGAGAAGCTCCTGAGTCATGCATAACGTTGTGCAAAATTTTGTCATGAACGTTTAAACTGACATAAAAGGGAGGAACAGATCCCTCTTGATACTTACCTTCAATCTTTGGACCAAAAATAAGCTCTGGTTGGTCATCATTAAGATTGACATTGTCCTCATTTTCTTCTATGTTCAAATCCTTCAAAATTTGGGTTCTATATACATGTTGGGCAGCTAACTCGGTCAAAGGAACAGAGATTTTGTTTTTAGAAATTTCCTGCTCCAGGCTGAAAGGAGTTTGACTCTTTAAGGCACTTGTCTCAGCCTTATTAGCTGCCATTCTATCAGCAATATCAGCTTGCTGATTTGTTCTATTTACATGTGACAAAATTTTTTTAACAGGAGTACTAGCTGAAGTGTTAGTACTACTAATGTCTGCACTCTGTTTTTCATTGTTTTGAGTGCCTTTCTCTTTATCATTACCAGAATTTACAGCCACTATTTTGTCCTTTTGTTTGACGACTTTAGGTTTGGTTACAGTGTTGTTTTGTGAAGATTTTCCAAAGGTTTTGGTGTTAGGGGTTTGTTGACTAGGTTTACTTCTGAGGTTATATCCTCTTGGAGGTTCTGTGATGGCATTTTCCATGTCTTGACAACAATTTTCATTATTATCTCTTTTGTCATCATAAGGCGTATAAAGACCTTGTTTTCTATCATAATGAACCTCAAAGTCATCATCATCTACCCCAAATAGGTTGATATCATCTTCCTCTATTATTTGATCCGTTTCCTCAACCTCACTTACATAGTTTTGATGAAAGGGAGGAGTGATCTATTGATCATCTTCCCTGGGTCTGTTTGAAGGTTGGTTTCTTCTAAAATTCTGATTCTGGTTTCTATTTTGAGGAGCAGTTTGGTTTTGGCTTGCTTGTGCTCTCTTGATTATGCTCATCTCTTTCATCATCTCCTCCATCATTCTTTCCATCTTTGAATTGGAAGTGGAAGGTGTGGATTCCTCCCTAAAAGATACTCTCTTCTCATCTTTCATCCTTGCTCTTTTCTCCATCAGGTTGACTTCTATAGAGAGAGCACCTCTTTGCATGTCTTCAAGAGTTGCAAAATCTGTCTCTCTTAGCTGATAAGTCATGTCAAAGTCAAACCCTTCAGGAAACTTGTTTAGAGCTGAGCCCTGTGGAGGTTTTAGTTCTGGGGAAAGTGCATTATACAAACTATTGAATCTAGTGCAATAAGCTTGCACACTTTCCCCAGGATTTCTATGGAGGTTCTTGTAATCAGAAAGGACTTGGAGAGGATTCTTTTTAACTTCCCATTTGTTTAAGAAAGTTTGATGGAAGGCTTGGAGATCATTGATACTATGGGGGGTTAAGCTTTTAAACCATTTTCTTACTTCTCCCCCAATACTTTGAGCAAATAATCTAAGTTTGACAGAATCATCATTAATTTCATTTATGTCAAAGTAGTCATCCATATTATCCACATGTTTTGATGCAGTTGTAGTATTGCTAGCATCATATACTGGAATTTTGGACTGATAGTCCTGTGGAATATTGACTAATGGTGCAGGATGGACTAAGGGAGCATACCATGTTGCCATGATATGTGGTGGAGGTGGATTTACAAGAGGTGGATTAACTAAAGGTAAAGTGGGCTGAAGTGGAGTGGTTTGGACAGTGGATGAAGGATGAAGGGATGTAGATGGAATAGTAGTAGATTGCTGAGCTAATCTTGGATGAGAGACACCTAAGTTGTGAAGGAAATGAAAATCAGGAGGTGTTGTTTCTCCATTACCAGGGTGTTCACTTGTTTCCAGGGATGAAAGTGAAGAGTCAGAATCTATCTGAATTATATCATCAAATGACCTAGTTCTAAACGGGTTTACTAAGTCAGCTTGTGATTGTTGTAGAGATGAAAGATTTTCAGGAATCGATTTAGCTCTTAAGGGTGATCTGAAAACAGTTGATAATTTGGTCCTAGGAGACTTCCTAAGAATACTTTCTGGGTTGTCAACTATCTCAGGTGGATCAAGGTCAGGATGGGGTCTAGTATGAATCTTCCTAGGAGCCACTATGCTGTATTTTTCAGACCCAAGTAAACAGGAAAAGTTCAACCAGGTATGAAAATCTTTGAGAGGTTAACTGATCTGTTTACATGAATTTTAATCCTTCAAAACTTTAACCGAGTTTGAGAAATGTTGTGATGATAAGGGTTCTTCCCAGTGGAGTCTTAAGGTCTGTTCAGGATTGTGGAGTTACCAGGTGGAAGGTTTAAGGATTTTCTATGAGGCACACTGTCCACCACAGTGTTTATGAAATATCCCTTTAAAGGATATCCCGAAACACAACAAACTCTAACCAGAGATCGACTGGGAGGGCATTTACCAGATATTTCACCTCTGAAAGAGGATGAGATCCAGAGGCTACTTGGCCCTTTCCAGACTCTGTCTAAGAGTATAGGGTAAAACACAACAAAAGGTAAGTGAAATGGAAGGGTAAGTTTTTTACTACCAATATAATTTATTTTTTTATTTTTTATTTTTTTTTTTTAATTTTTTTTTTATTTTTTATTTTTTTTATTTTTATTTTTTTATTTCGGTTATGTGGTTTTAAATAAAATCCTAACTCTGCTTCAAAACTTAGCTACGGTTATGAGACAAAGATAGCTTACTCTTATGGCTAAGCCAACTGATTTTTCAATGTTAGATAAAGTCTTATGAGAACCCTAGGGTTTTCCTAGCTTGTCACTGATTCAAACAAGTTCCATCATGATTACCATTTCTCGGTAGTGCTTAAAAAGGCTACTTTTACTCTCAAATTTTCATAAAAAAATTTAGGGCAAAGGATTCTCCAGTGGAGTCACCAGAAATGTTAGGGATCTGTAATTTTAGCAGATTGGTGAGACTAAAACTGCAGAAGCAACATCGTTTCAACCAACTTTGGGATTCTAGGATCTAGCCCTCCTAAATCCAGAGAGGGATCTCTCCAATAAGTGCAAAGATGGATTTGTCTTTGAAGTTTGGGGTAATGATATTAGGCTAGTTATGAAGGCCAAGGGTTTGTTTTGTTTTTTGGATGGTTGAGCATGATTACTATTTGAGGTGAAAAGTCCTAAATGCAAAGAGTTTCAAAGGTGAGAAGTTGCAAGCAATCAGAGTAAGCTTTGGTCAAAAAGATAGATAATTGCAGGTTTTAGTCCATTGGGCTATGGAGTCATAATAGGGTTTAATTGGAATAGCAAGAGGTAAGAGTGGTCCATGGGGCAAGTCATCTATGTCTAAGGATCTCTTTGAAGATTGATTTATGGAATGAAATGATACAATAAGAAGGAGAAATTAACAAATGCAGAACAAAAAGTAGCCCAGGATCTGGTAAGTACTTTGAAACTAGCCAGCCTTTGACCCGACACTTAAGAAAGACATGAAAGAAAACTAGGATCTGGTAAGTACTTTGAAACTAGCCAGCCTTTGATATACTTTCAATAGAAAAACACTTTAAAACAAAGGGAAACTTGAAGGAAACTATTGGAGTAGAAACTAGCGGGCCGGGCTCACCACAAATCCTCTCCTAGCTCTGCTTTACTTGGTTGCTTTCAAGACAAACACAAAGATAACACAGAATGGCCTAAGATCTGGTAAGTACTTTGAAACTAGCCAGCTTTTAACACATTCTAAGGGAAATAATCAGACAGTTTTGCAGACAAGACTGGGACCAAGGCTCACCATATCTTCCTCAGTTCATCTTCACATAACACATACTGAAAGTAACATTTAAGAATAATATTCAGCTAAGACAATAAGACGAGGGAATGCCAGCATTCCTATGCTTAAACTGAATTAAACCATTCCTAAATAACATAGTTTGAAAGAAAACATTTAGATAAATATTTTCAGTCAGAGAAGGTTACTGATATACAGTAGGTCCTAACTCTATGCATGTTTTTCTTTATAAGAGGAAATGAAACACAGTGGAAACATAAATAAAATGACTAGTTACAATGAGAAAAACATCACCGTCAACATAGACCAGGATTTCATAAATCAGCTTGTATTGATGCTCCAAACCAGTTACATCTTTAAGTCCAATGCTTTAGTTTAGCAATCTTCTACACATCTTAGCCTAACTTATCTTTCACAAGCAGAGCTCCAAGAGCCAGTGAATCACTATTTGCAGTCAGAAGTCTTCAGCTCAATTATATTACAATGTTCAGTAATTACATCAACAACCAACCCCTCGCTCATCTTCTACTGAAGTATATATAGAAGGATGAGGAGGTGAGATCTGATAAAAGATCTCAATTACAATTAATACATAATTAATGGCTTCATGGCTCTTGAGGGGCTCAATGAATAAACTTACATATGTGTACTCTGTATTAAAATTTCTACATAAATATTAAGCTCAGTGGGAGCTTTTGTTGACCTTTGAGGCTCTGTGTAGCGTCGAAGTAACTCTGCAGATGTTTGTCATTAATTTCCTTGGTAGGGTTTCCTCTCCGATTGTGTTGTGACGCAGATATCTGGTTCTGACCAATAAATTCAGCCTCTGATTGAGTACTTTTGAGGCACAGGTGGCTTGGTGGTAGCTGAGAGGAATCAATTTGCTTCAGATTGTGGCAGCGGAGGCATTCTTGCTTGATAAAACACTTTAGGTTTTCTGTAAACTGTGTTTTAATTCGGGGATTAGGCTTTCGATAAAAATCTTAGACATAATCCCCGCAATAGCTGTCTTCAATCCTCTATTTTGATAAATTTCTGGTCTTTGCCGCTAATACTCTCTGAATATGCCAAAATCCATGGTTTTTGCTGATGTGCAGGATCGCGCAGGGTCATATGGCATCAGTGCTTGGATAAACACCGATTAAACGTGAAATTTGGCACTTGTGAATGATTTTCTCTCGGTGAATCGAAAGCGGGAGGGTCGTCACCCTCTACTTTCGAATTTCTTCAATTTATAGCGGAAAATCACTTAAAACCCTGCAAAATACAAAAAAATGTTATAAAATCCTGCATAAATAGGTTGACTTCTTCAAAGGACAAGTGGAGGAAGTGTGGCCGTTGGATGGCATCATTCAACGGTCAGGATTAATCGGGAGAGATCGTAGAATGGGCAGAATAATATTGAATCTGAGCTGTCGATCGCGCAAAGATCGACGGTCGGGAGCAGAGTTTGAAATTCAAACGGAGGAATCAGGCGATGGAATGTGGACCATCGATCTGCAGATCAGATCAACGGCTGAGATTGATTTAACGCCGCGTCAAGACCACGTTAATTAGCGGGCATCTTCATCGAGCGATAGCCGTTGGATGGGAAGCATCAGATCGGACGGTCCACGGCGATATCACTGGGCATCCACGTCTGAATGATAGTGCGCAATGGACGGTGGTTTTCCAAACAGTGCTCAGGACGCATGTCAAGAAGTGTATGGAATCGCTGGCGATTGGAGGAAAATAGCTTTTCGCCCGAAGGCGGTGCGATGGATACTGCTGGTTTTGGGCAACTGACTTTCGAGCGGTGGGGACCACAGGGAGATGAACTCTGCATCGTCCGATCTACAGATCAGATCGACGGTGCGGAATGGTTTTAAAAATGGAAATGACGGAAAAATGAAAAATAATTAAAAACCAACGATTTTTAATGTATAACCAATGTTTTAACTTTGGTCGGGAATTATTTCATTTTGAAGCGGATAGGCGCCGTAGGGAGCATGGGAGGGTCATACAACCGGGTTTTATGGAAGAAAGGGCTTAAGACTTAAGCCGGGGGGGCTTAAGTCCGCAATGTATGAAAAAATGTGATTTTATGGATTTCCAATGGTTTTTTAAGGGAAAGAGGGTTCCGATATAGTTCAAAAATGAGTTTTAAACTATGGAAAGGGGATTTTCATGAAAGGGAGAGAAAAGATCATGAGAATTGAGGAGTTTTATGGAGAAAGAGGGGGGCAAAAGAGGGTTAGTTTTGATTGGGAGAAGGGGAAAATGATGGCTTTGCAGCAGTATTCTGGCTTGGAAATCAGCAGGATTTTTGAGTTCTGAAAGGAATCAACAGTGAAGTTTTGGACAGAGGGGACGCATGAGGCCTTTAAGAGTCTTCAAGAGCCAAAAATTTTTAGAAATGAAAGTTGTTCCTTGAAGGCTGAACAAGTCTTAGCCACCCTTTGGTATAACAAATATTATAGGTGGCTAACAGCTGATAAAGAGATACAAAAAATATTGTTAGAACTAAAATTTCAAGTGAGTTTCCCTCGGAATTATGACCCCCAAGGTCTTTTAAGCAGTATAAGGGTTAAGTGTAAACTACCTCCTTTTATACATGAGACAAAGCCTAATATTGAAAATTTTTCTAATCATACAGAATGGGAATAAAATACATTGGGAGATTCAATAGTAAATACACAGCCAACAAAAAAAATGGATACCACACTTGCTGTGGTAACTTCTAAATAGCTAGATTCTTCAAACAAAATAAGCAGAGATGAGGGAGCCTACATAGCAAAAACTACTTCAGATACTAAGTTCAAGCTCATCTACAATAAAAGGCTAAAATTTGGCTCCATAGGGAAAGAAAAACTTATTGAGGTTGAAGATGAACCAGAAGTCAACAATGATGAGGCCACTATAATAATTAAGGAGACTTTGACAGAGATTGAAAAAGAACAAGAAACAGCCAAAGAAAAGGAGACCCAAATGATTGAACAACAGGTTAATATAGAAGCTTCTTCTTCTCAAAGAGTAGAAGAAAAAGATTTGGACATCAAAGAAATATATAAGCAGGTGAAACAAAGAAATCAGGAAATCAAAAGTGAGATTTATTCTCAATTTCTAAAACAGAAGCCAGGAAATCAGAACAGGTTTCTTACAACATTTGATTACTCCTCCAATAAAATCATCGTGTCCTATTTACAACCAACTACTTCAACTCCAAAAACAGTGGCTGACTACAAAAAGGTTGAATTTGAAGTATATACTGAAAAGGTGCATGAATTGGATCGAATAGAATTCCATAGACATATCTCTGAGATGTTATATTCTACTGTGGTGACAAAAGCTATGAGTGTGACAAATTTGCATAATACCATTATCAACTTGCAAGACCAAATGAAACTTGACAAAGGCTCTTTATATGCCAAAGATCTAAGGATCAAGGCCTTAGAAGATTTGATTTTACAAATAGGAGTTGACCCATCAAATGTACAAGCTGCTGAAGTATTGATCAAAAAGAAAAATGATCATATTGTTGCTTTAAGGAAACAGTTAAAACTTCCTCAAAGTGAGCACCCACAGAGTAAGGAGATACTTCAAGAATAGAAAGAAAAATAGGATATGATGCAGTTGATCATAAAGCTAACTGCCCAAATCAAAGATATGGAAATTCAAATGGATATACTTATGAAAGAAAAAGAAACTATGAAGGAAACTAATACTTCCACCATTCCTACAGTCATACCTATTATTACTACTGATATTCCTTCTACACTGGGAGAAAAGTTAGCACCAAAAGAGCCACTGGAAACTGCAGTGTCAGTGCAATCAGCTACTACCTCCAATACATAATCTTCAACATCACAGGTACCGCATACCAATGATGAAGGAAAAATAGTCAAAGCAATGGAGGAAATGTCTCTGAAAAATAATGAAATTAACAGTTTGAAGAAAATGATTCAGAATATTGAAGTATCTAACAAAACAGTATTGATTAATGCCAACAATTATGAGCAAAGAGCCAAAAGACTTGAAGATAAATTCAAAAGCCTTCAAAAGGATTTGAGTTTCACTGCACAGATTTCTTACATAAGAAATCACTTATGGACCAATATAATTGAGGCTATACATCTTCAGTTGCCATCAATCCAGATAATATATGAACAGAGAGAGCTCCTTCTAGCAGCTCAAGTTGAAATACAAAAGACAACAGAAGAATTAGCAGATAAACCAGCACGGGCATTAAAGCTAATCACTTTCTTAAATAGTAAAAATAGGACAGAGCTAGAAGAATTGAAGATACAGGATAGAACAGAGACTATATTGCAAATCAAGAAAGTACTAACAAAGAAAACCCTGATGAATAATTTGAAATAAAAATGTGATACCATGAATTTTTCTATTACCAAGTTTTTAGCAAAGTACACTATGCTAAGACAAGCTGGCATTCTAGATATCCATGTCCTCAATGACAAGTTAATGGAACAGAAGGAATATGACAAAAAGATAAGGGATCATGCCAAAGAATAGGTCAAAAAGCCACTGCCACAGTGCTCTCCAATAGGGAAAGCTGTTCTTCAATATATTGAAGACTTATTTTTCCTTCAAAATGAAATTAAACATTTGTTTTTCATCGAACCAAATTTTTCTAAATACACTGATGCAGATGAGAACTACAGAAGGATGAAAAATATGAATATACCAAGTGCTGAACAGTGGCAGGTGTTTACATATTTGTTGTGGCACCAAAGAAGCAAAATAATGAAAGAGAGTGCAGGTGAAACAGTCAGTTTGAGGAGGAAAAAATAAAACAGTTATTTGATTTTGATTTTTTATTGCCGTGAAGTCTCTTTTTATAGCAGTTAAAGCTTAAAATATCAGTTAAAAAAGTATCAGAGTGAAAGGACAGATTCAAAGTGTATCAGAGAGAAAAACAACAGCCAGCTGATTTTGACTGCTGTAATTTCCCTTTTTACAACAGTAAAATGATAAATAAACAACATGAAAGAGTATCAAGGATGAAGTATAATGTTAAAGAGTATAAGTGGAAAGAGTATCAGTTAAGTCACCTTCCAAAAAGATATTTTCAAAATTCCAGCAAGCATGGACAGCTATTCAACAGACATTTTTTGTTAGATAAAGTTAGTTCTATATTTTCTAGATAAGAAGACAGCTAGCTAAAGTTGTTAAGTAGCTGTCCCTCTTAATGTGTAAATATATTTTATATTTCCTAGAGTTATTCCTAGATCTCTCTAGGATATTTGTATTAAACATTTGTATAAATACTTCAGTTTGTGAAGTGTTTAGTGTGGAATAAAATTGCTAAGGTTACTATAGATTTTTGCTGATACATTGGAGGCATACAATGTTGATTTCTAAAATAGCAGACTGTACAAAGCTAATTGGACATCGTAATTCAGGATTCTCATGATAAGTTAAAGAGTAAAGTGCATCTATCTTGTTATTGTTTATTTTCTGAAGTTATATTCATTTCATTATGTGTTTGTTCTTTCTTAATGAGTAACTAGGAATATTACTTCAGGATTAGCTTATGGCTTCCTGTCTTAACTAAGTTACCATTTAAATGTTTTCAACTGATTTCTAGTGTTAGGAATTCTTAACTGCTCCTACTCCTGTTTGACTTCTGCCTCCTTCCTTTATTGTTCGAATCAAAGGATCCTTCATTGCCCTTTGTCCCAACTTCACCATTTCATCAAAAACCTTTTACCAAAGCTCTGAGGGTTATCTATCTTGCCCTGAATACATTTGCGTCCTTTTGGCCTTTCCTTCTAGTACTGCTATCTAGAATTAGACTCCATTAGCCCAATGGTCAAGTAGATTCCTCCCTAGTTTATCTTTAAGTGATTTTTTCCCACCAAACCAATTCAAAACCAAAACCAATTGACCTATCATAACTAGCCTAAAATATTAAACAAAAACAAAGTTCAATCATAAAGAGAGAGCCCTCTCTGAAATTTATGAAGGCTAGATCCTAAATTTCCAAAGTAGTTTTGTGGTTACCCCTAGTTTTCTTAAAATAAAAATCAAAAGCCCACAATCTTGAGAAATTACTAGGGTGATAACATACTGGCGACCATACTGGGGAGCTAACCAATCTCCAGTTTTAAAATTAGTCTTAAAGGAAGATCTTTAATTTATCTTTTTACTTTAAGATTATTTTTAAAGGGTTGTGGGTATTCATAAACAATCATTCTGCTTCTAGGAAAACCTACTATACCA